>KN495153.1:0-10771 GCA_000787155.1 Scartelaos histophorus | reverse complement strand
TCTGAGCCTCATGAATCCTGGTTTTGTTATCTTGGAGAATGCTCGTGTCATCAGGGAAGAAAAAATCCACTGATGGAATAACCTGATCATTCAGTATATTCCGGTATCGGCTGAGCTCATTCTACTGTTGCTGAACCTTCACCTGAACAACACAAGAAGAACAGTCCCTTTGACAATTTCAAAATGGTGACAAATTGTTCCCTAAATGTGAAGCAATTGACTCCATTTTTAAAAGCAATTGAAACAAAGCAAAAAGTGATCTGGCAAAATGTGGTGAAGGTTTATTTTACGAACCACCTTTAATACATGAAAATAAGTCGACTGTCGCCTCAGAAAATCTGCGTCTTTTCAACTCTTTCTGCTCGAGAAAAACAAGAGCTCAGAACATTACATACTGTAGGTAAAAGTCTCTACATTAAGGCAGTGATTTTCTGTTCTCTCCTGACACTAGATTACTGCTCACACCAGCCCCATGTTCTTTATTTCCACAATCATTCTGTACTGTACATCTGATTCTGCGGCTCACCTGTGGAAAGGGTTCTGTACCTGAACATGAATCGGCTTTAGCTCTCAACGCCTACGCACTTTTGAAATTCACGTGTACAGTTCTGTGTAAATCCCTGGACTCCTTTTCCTGTTGGTTGTTCTCCCCTGTGAAATCTCTGCTTTGGATACAGCATTAAGTTTTATTTTAGATTTCCTCACTCCAATAATTTTCTGAAACTCGTAGTCGTAGTAGGAGCTTGGGGATTAGAGGATACAATCTTGCCTGATGTCTCTAGAAGTCTCTAAACTCCTAAACTCTCTGAATATTCAAGATTCTTTGTGTTTTAGGGTTCTAATTTCAATTTGAGGAGTTGTGTTTTGTTTCATTTGAACGTTTGGTCAGATTGATGAAATTTTAATTTAAAATCTGACACGTGTACTCAGTTTGTGACATGAGGTACAGACTGGCACCTTTCTTAAAATTGGTGCTTTTCAGGTTTTAGAATCCGATACTAGCAGTAGTAGTTTATTTTCTTTGGTCATGTACTTAAAAAAAGTCCTTAATAGCCTGTTACAAACAATTCACAGAAAACAGTGACCAAAGAGGTTTAGGCTGAAGAGAATCACTTTTACATGTCTAACCCTATTTACAAATGACAATGCCAAAGAGAAATTTTTGATTAAACTTTATTCCAAAAAATAAAAAGGTTTATTTTTGGAATAAAGATTTACTATCAACATTTATCCTATACACTGACTTAAGAGGTTTAGGCTGAAGAGAATCACTTATAAATGTCTAACCCTATTTACACATGACAATGCCAAAAATACGGCTGCAGCAAAACATCAAGTATCACAGAGATTTTTTTTATTAAACTCTATTCCAAAAAATAAAAAAGTAAATATTTTTTCCAAAAATAAACCATCAACATTTATCCTATACACTGGCTTACTTCTGTAGTCAACAGAATCTACATATTGTCTTTCTATGTAATATAAATGTCCTTAATAATTCAAGTGCTCTGTATTTGTCTATAAAATTTAATTTGTAATTTTTTTTAAAAGCCTTCATTGATATCGATCCTTTTAACCATCCAGACTATTCCATAGATCCACTCCTCTGACGGATACACATCTTTTGGCATTAGTTCTGGCCTTATTTTTTTTTTTTATAAACTCCAGTTTTTTTAAAAATAGAACAAGTTTCTCTGGGTTTAAATCTCACCTGAACAGTCTGGGAGCCTGTGACTCTACATAAGAACAGCTGTGTTTAGATTGACTATGTCCTGTAACTTTAAGGTTTTCAACTGAATAAACACTGGGTTTGTTGGGGCATAATAATTTACACAATTAACAATTCTTATGGCTTTTTTTCTGCAGTATAAATATGGGTTGAATAGCTGTTTTGTAATGATTTCCCCAAATTTCTACACAGTAATTTAAGTATGGCAATATTAGAGAATTATACAACTGATCAAAACTTGGGAGGGTTTGTGGATTGTTAAAGTACAAACAATAAAAAACTAAGAGCTTGTCTTAAATCAAAGAGACTGATTTACTAAAGGATTGTGCGCAGAATCACATCCCTGACGTCAAAGGCGTCTTTTCCTCGCCTGGTGCTCCTAACAAAGCAGTAAAGACATAACAGCTTCTTACAAGGACAGGTCAACACGAGCCGGATCATTGTCAAATAACAAAGCAAAGTAATATGTGAAAAACAAGTCGATCCAATGAAGACATAATTATAAAGATATATTCTGAGGCGGTAAGATTCCCCTGTGAGGCCCCTCGCCAGATAACAAGCTACGAGTCTGATTACCTATAGGATTATACGTCTATTTCAGCTGAAGGGTCGTCAGCGAACTTCCATTATGGTTAGAAATCACGAGGCTAACTTATGCACAGCTTATACAAGTGATTATATGATCAGTTATGTAAAAATGTCCATTACAGGGGCCAGGGGCAGATTTCTTTCCATTGTACTTTACCATTAAATATCCAAAAGGTAAATGCACAAATGTTACACTCGGTATTTTCAACATACAACATAATTTTACATTTTAACAATATACAGTAAAGTTAATTTTCCTTTGCAACATTAATTTTGGTCGTGTTGTGCTCGAATATTTTCACTCAGCATTAATCAGCGTGGCACTAACAGTAGCTAATGTCTCAGTACTCCATTTAATATAGAAATATCTTGAAAAATATGGGTTCTTATTTGGAGTGGGGTCACCTCTCCACAGATCTGACCTTGCGTAGCTTTAAATTCTGATGCGTGAGCTACGGTGTCCGAATAATTTCCCTTGTGGATCAGTAAAGTTTGGCTAAAGGCGTATTCATACTTGGTAAGAACGTAAGAACAAAATGGCGTTGTTTTGTTCGCTCTGATTGGTTATGTATGTGGGCGTGGCTTTTCTGCCGGAGCCAATGGGTGCGTAGATCCAGCAGTTGCTTCCTCAAGACCAAAAAAATGGATGGTTTTGAGTCACAGTTGGTGGAAATGGTGAGAAAATACAACACTGAATGACTATAAAGAGACAAATGACAAGAAATTCATGGAGCATTTTAAACTTGGATGGAGGATGTAAAGAAATACCCTTGATATTATGCCCTCCCTAATTCACCTTTTCACATTTGTTACATCTTACAGAATCAAAACTTAAAACCGCATGACTAATTTGCATAAACTTGTGATTAAAAAAAAAGAAAAAACAACTCACTTCTTTTCTGTTGGTCACTTTATTTATGTTGCCACCGTTGGCATTTCAGTCTTTGTCACAATAGTGTTACCGGCTGCTGTTGTATTGTTGCGTAGCGACAGCAGAGCGATGGGGTTTGGTAGTGCAAAATGTCAGAGCCCAAACTTGTCCTTGTCAGAGCCCGAATCTGTTCTTATCACCTCAAGAACAAGAACAACATTCTTACATCGTATGAAGTACGAACAGGTCTTGAGCCTTTAAACACGATCCAGTCGACAGAGGATGAGTTGATTAAGAAGGTGTTAGGGCTGGGCCATATGGAGCAAAAAATGTATCTCGATCTATTTTGCTATATCTCGATATACGATATATATTTCGATATCTATACAGGAAAAACAACCCCCTCAAAACTACTGCAAAAACAAAAATGTTGAAGTGCAAAGAAGTTGTCAGTTCATACAGGAAGTTGTAGGAAAGTGCTTCTGCAACAATAAAAAAAATAAAAATCCCTATATACAAAATAATAATTTCACTGTAAAATAAAGGAAGAAATAAGCTCCTTTAGCAGAGGAAGCTCAGGAGGTTCCTTATTTTAATAGATCCATGTTCCAAACCAGCGGTGAGGAGGTTTCCCACAATCCACTGCTCAGATCAAACCCAACGATAACAAACACTTTTGTACAAGTAAAACTGCAGCAGATTCTTCATTTAAATCTATTTACAAAATGTAAACCATAAAGACTCAGAGCCACATCAGCCCGTTTGAGATGATAATGTGTTTAATTCAGCTTTGAGCACATTTGTTGACATTTTACAGAAACAAAACTCAAAAGCGCACGACTCATTTGCATAAACTATAAGCGCTGGAAAAAAACGTCTCGCTATCAGGGCACAACGAGCTGTAAATGGTGGAAAATGTTCGTGGTGCCAGAAGCTTTGGTTAACACCAATTCTGGGCGTTTAGAGACGAGTTGTGTTTCCTCCTGTTGAAGCGCCTCATGTTGAGACACACGAGGAAGAAAAGCGACAGAGAAGGAAACAAGCAAAGCGTCCAAACCAGGATTAAATATAAGAATTATATCGATATATATGATATGTCAAGATCCATATTGAGTTTAAAAAATATCGCCCACCCCTAGTAGGTGTGAATATTGTAAATTCAGTGTGAACAGACCATCTGGAATGCAATATGGGCCTGAAATGCTGATCCTGTTTAAATTAAAGTATGAAGCAAAATTATAGCTTATTGCTTATTGGGACTGTGTCAATATGGCGGCCAAACCAAAAACGGCCACGTGACTGCAGAGTCTCCTATTGACTCCTATTCCAACTTAAACAGAAGTTAGCTATGAATACTTAGCTAATAGACCGATGTGAGATGGTAGTTTGGCACCAGAACGTCTTTTGAAGTATGAAATGTCAGAAAACCTACTTTGCTCTTATGAAGTATGAATAGGCCTGAAGTCTTTAAGTCTAAAAGCTCGAGAAATGATGCAGAAGTGTGTATGACGTTTGGTTCGTGCAGTAACAATGGCCAATACAGCACTTTTTACACACACACACACACACACACACACACACACACACACACACACACACACACACACTCACACTCAGCTGTATTATCCATCCATTTTAAATCTAAAAGTTTAAAAGATAAAGACAAATCAAAGTGACAGTGAAGCTCCACAAAATTGCCGGTATCCCTCATTTCGCCGGCGTCCCATAATGCATCACGCCGCCTCAGCTCCGGCTCTATTGAAATGCCGCTCCGTGCCCGAGACTGACAGCGATCTGAGCGTGTGAAAACATTCTCTCACTCGTCTGACATTGATAAATCGGTGGTAATTGAATCAAACCCAAACCTCGTCCGTCCACATGCTGCAGACTCGTCAGATGCGGAGTCGCTCTCGAGCCGTATGTTTTCACATCCTCACCAGAGCCGTCTCATCAGTGTTATGAATTATGAATATGAAAGAAGTGACGCACCGTTTTTTTTTTTTCGCTTGATTGGCTGATATGGTTTTTCGTGCTTAAAATGTGGCGAAGGAGCCCAGACAGCAGCTACAGTGTCGTTTTTTATCACTGGCTCATTAAAAGGGCTTTAAAGGTGCAATATCAAACTTTTCCGGAGGGAGGATACCGTCGATGGCTTGTTTCCATGGAGATCTTATCATTTTGCCTAAGAATGTTCCACAGTTCCTCGATAAAGTCACAATAAATCCAACTTTTTTTGCTTTTTTTTTTTTTTTATACTTTATTTTTTCAGCATTTTTGAAAGAATAAAAATTTACAACATACAACAATAAACACGACATAGTGAGTAGGCAGGTTAGACAGACATCCAATGTTGTAGATTACTTTTAAAATTAAATGTTACGGCACATCATGTCCAGCATATGAGTCCCATTTAGCCCAAAGTTCGTCAAAGAGGTCCTTTTTCAAATTAAGTCCGAATGTAACTTTTTCCATTTTTTGGATTTCATTTATAATTTCTATCCAGTCTCTGGTTGATGGTGCAGTTCGTGTCATCCATTTTTTTTGTAATGGCCTTTTTTCCTGCCACCAGGAGTATGCTCCAGAGATATCCATTAATCATGTCCATGTCAGGGATTTTGAGGCCCAGGTACATAGTTTTGAAGTCCAGTGGGATGGTCATATTAAAGATATTTTGCATTACTTCATTAATTTCTGTCCAATAATTATGGATCACGTGACAGTCCCAAAACACACTTTTTTTTGCTTTTGAATTGTCTATTGGATGTTTTAGCACTGTCGTAACTGTTGTTAGCATTTTTGGCAACTTTAGTGCACCGATTCAATACTGGAATCGAATATCGGCATCAACACAAACATTTTCTGAATCGGATATTGCCTTCCAAATCGACACCTTCCTAAAATAATCGTCATTTTTTCAGGTTTTTCAGGAAACACAAAAAACTCCCCTGAAAATTGAAATTATGGCCTAAATTATGGCAAAGTAAACTTAGGCAAAAAGTGACTTAGGCGATTATTTTAGGAAGGTGACGAAATATGAGTGCAGCCAGTTCATCCTTGTTGAACCTAAACACTGATCTTATAAACCGTAAAAGATTCATACAAAGTAATTCAGTTAATCAAGGGACATTTGAATTTGTTTTTGCATCAATTTTTATTTTTGTTTTAAGGAAATAAATGCAGTTTGGAGCCTCTCAGTTAATGTCGGGAATCAGCGGACTTAAAATCATCCATCCATCCATCCATCTTCTCCCGCTTAATCCGGCTGGGTCGCGGGGGCAGCACTGCCCATTACTCTGTGCACCAGACCCAGACCCTATGAACCCCTCTGCAGGTGGTGAGCCCACAGGAGGGAGGGACTGTCCCTTGTTGTACACTGTTCATAGGGTGTTGCATGTTTTATGTTTTTGGTTGATGGGGGAAACCGGAGTACCCGGAGGAAACCCATCCAGACACGGGGAGGAAACATGCAAACTCCACACAGAAAGGCCCGGGCGACCAGGGGATCGAACCCGCAACCTTCTTGCTGTGAGGCATGAGTGTTGCCACTCAGCCACCGTGCCGCCACTTAAAATCATAGTATTGAAAATCAGTACCGGAACTGGAAAAGCTGGATTGGTGCTTCCCTGCTGCAAACTACGTACCTGAGTGCTCTTTCTGATCAAAATGACTAAGTCTAAGTTTTGTGTGCTCCATCATGAAAACATCTCTGCTTTGAATAGGGCAGAAAATTGAGGTTTATTTGAGATCTCCTGCTGCAAATATTTTTTTTCCAAAAGTAGAAGAGTTTTTTTTTTAGAATGAGTTTTTCACAGTGACTTACTGTGAAAAACTCATATTTTCCACAGTAAGTCACAAGATTAATATGGAAAATATATATTCAATGTATACTTATATAAATATGATTATATATTTGTGGGCCTTTTCAGTGTGATCATAACAAGTCTGACGTAATCACAGAATTATAATAAAATCTGGACGGTGAACCCAAGATGGTGTCATATTGTTTTCAGTGACCTGGGCTCACAGGTTCATCACACCAAAGAAGGTTTTTACTTCTGCATTACTTCCTGAATATTGGCTCAACTCTGCAAAACCTGTGACATCAGAACATGCAGTTTTGTCTTATCCAGCTCTTATTATGGATCCATGGATGTGATCTACGTCCATCCTTCTATGTTGTTTTGCTTCAAAGTATTTTATGTTATATTGGAGACAGTATTTTCAATGAATCATACTTATGTGTACTTAAAAAGAATACTACACTGTTTCTTTTCTGTTGTTGTTTCACTCTGTGGTAATTGAAGGCAGCATCATGAAAGAACAATCCACCTGTCAGAGGTCGAGGGGTTTATCTGCATCGCTCTAATTGCTTCAACAGTGAGGGCAGAATAACAGTATATGAAAGCATCAAACGCTGTTCAATAAGAAAAAAAAAAAGATATATAAAGTTTTCTTAGGTAATCATTCTTTCTCAGGTAATAACTAACACCGCAGCTCCTGACAGAGTGACCTTGTTTCATTTAATCGGCCCGTTACTAAGAATAATGGGAAACAGCAGCCTGACACTATCCCCGGCACTTGACTCTGTCAGGATGCATTTTCAAGAAGGACAAAGAAACAAAAGAGATGTGAGAACTATAAGGAAACAACCGGAGACACTGTCCCAGTCATTTTCTGTGTCACGCTCCAATATCACAACAGCAAAAACTAAGTTGGCGAGGCTAAAAGTTCAAACTAATGTTCCAGACTCACTGTTTGAAATCGTGGCTTTTGTAACACTTGTACTTATTTGTTTCAAACTGCAGGTACAATTGTACTTGTATATTCTCTATGAGGAGTCCCCCCTCCCTTTGCTCCCCATGCAGAGTCACTCCCCCTTCAGAGCACTATGACTATCAGCCAACAGTGTGGAGGGTTTGAACAGGCCCCGAGAGAGAACGATCACTCAAACATGCACGGATACTTTTTACTTATTTTACTTTTCAGTCCTGCTCAAAAATGCAGTGGAGTAAAGTAAAAGTATTTTTTATTCTTGTCTGAGACCTGCTGAAAAGACTGAGGGTTTGTTTTTAACACATTTATCACATTTTTTATAGAATTTTTCCACCTTCAAGGCACTCGGGGCCCTTTACATCAAGGAACCACTCACCTACACCAGGGTACACAGACACTGAGGGTGAGGTGGGTTAAATGTCTTGCCAAAGGACACAAAGAGAACATTAATGTGTGGGAGCTGGAATCACACAGTCAGCCTGTGGGTCATTGGAGCTGGATTGGATTCTACCAACTGAGCTACTGCCGCCCAAATACAAAAAATACCCCTCAAATCTTTATTAAAATCACCACATTGGGATTTGTTTTTTTCAAGAGCCGGATTTGAGCTACCAACTTTCAGCTCAATGGACAAACGCTCTACCAACTCAGGTTCTGTTGCCCAAATACAAAAAAAAAGGAGTTCAGTTAAATTCAGCACAAATAAGCTCAAAATCTTTGCGAAATACTCTTTAAGTACATTTCTTAAATATGTACTTTTACTAGAGATTATATTTTATTTTATTTTTTGCTCTGATCTCTATACTTTTACTTAAAGCTGCACTATGTAACATTTTGGTTGGGAGTCCAATTCCTGCTTATTTTTATGGATATGTCATTGCCCTGCAGCTCCACCTTATATCTAATAACTTATCAGTATTTTCTTTTATATATATAGCTCAAAAATACCAAGAGAAACATGTATTCTGAGTTGCCTCTACACAGATCTGACCTGTAACTTGGTCTTGTTTAATAATAGTATAATAATAGTATAAAAAAGCATAAAAAAATATCCTAATAATAGTTTAAGGCCACAATAAGAATAACAGAAAAGTATCTTATAGACTCTAAACTGGACGAATTACAGAATATGTCTTTAAGTAACAAAATCCAGCACTTCTTCAGCTCCAAAAAGGCAATTTAACATTTTGTAACAATATCTGGCCATGAAATATCGCTAAAATAACTGTCAGAAAACGCGAAGTGTCGGAGAGCAGAGCGTGTTGTGTGTGGAGCGTGTGAGCGGGGACCTGCAGGAGTTTATTTTGGTCCGGTGCATCGTGGGCGGGATGAAGAGGTTGTGTGCAGCTTTTGGCCTTAAATCGTGATCACGCTCGGGCTCGGCTCACCGCTGGCTGCTGCGTGAGGCCGAGTGTGCAGGACGTAGGAGGACGGCCGCTCTATGGATTATATATACTCGAGTGGAGAGAAGCCACGGAGACGCCAGATGGAAGTTCCCCCCCGTACATCTTCTCCCGCGCGTATACGTACGATGAAAAACCCAAGCTGTCAATCTGGAAGCCGCACAGACGCCGCTATAGTGGACGATTGCTGCCGTTCTGTCCTTGGGCAAAGCACTTAACCTGCCTCGCACCGGTGTCTGCGCGAACTGGTGGCTGAATGTGCGTCTGTTTTTTGTCGTAGAAGTGCTCTGAGTGCTTTGACGCTGGAAAAGTGCTATATAAAAAAATAAATACAGTGCAAACCGTAGATTAGTTGGTTGTGGGTTTGATTCCCGTTAGATGAGACAGATTTCCACCCACTTCTAGTCAGATAAAACGCTAAAACACAAAATAATAAGAGCTTAAATATAACAAAACAAACCAGTATAAATAAGTAATATGGATTTCAGATTTGCATGGAATGTCTTGAAGGATTACACATAATTTTAAGGTATTTGTTGCTTTTAAATGGATTAAATATGCTTAATGTGTCTCTTTTGACTCACATATAGAAATTTACAAATACTAAAACCAGCATCAGTTTGTGGTTTCTATGATACTGGAACATTTTCTACATTTACGTGAGAGCTTTAAATTTGATTAAAAATAATTTAATTCAGAATTAAAATGTATTCCACAATCATGTAAATGTTTATTCTGCTTAAAAAACAATCCCATCGTGTGACCTTGTGTACCATCATGTACCCAAATGTACCCTCATACCCTCGTGTACCCTCATGTACCCTCGTGTACCCTCATGTACCCTCGTGTACCCTCGTGTACCTTCATGTACCCTCGTGTTCCCTCATGTACCCTCGTGTACCCTCATGTTCCCTCATGTACCCTCGTGTACCCTTGTGTACCCTCATGTACCCTCGTGTACCCTCGTGTACCTTCATGTACCATCATGTATCAGAGCGCAGGTTAAACTTTTCAAACCTCCTGCGTGTCCATCTGCCTCACACCAGCGTGACCCTCCTCACCTCTTCACACTCGTCTCTGCTCATGCCCAGACTCCCTCCTCAAAGCTCTGATTAGAAGAGCCAAACAAAATGTGAAGCAAAAACTAATCAAAATTGATGCTACAGTGTCGGCACAGCAGGCCTACTGCGATATGTGGGCTGAAGTTTGCCTAATAAAATGCCAAATAAATCTGTGTTTGGCACAGTGTGCGTTTGGCTTGGTAAATGTGCAGAGGCTGCTAAATACCACTGTAAAACCAGTAAGATAATGCAACTCCTGTTGGGAATGTGAAATAAACATGTTTCAAAACAGTTTTCTGTCAGTGGAAGTTTTCTTAACGAAGGGGTTCTCAAACTGTGGGTGAGG
>JACN01042487.1:0-16007 GCA_000787155.1 Scartelaos histophorus | reverse complement strand
ATTTATTTATTTATTTATTTTTGTCCAGTTGACAAATTTACTGTCTCCTTTTGCCACTGTACCATCAGCGTTAGTGCACCAC
The DNA here is from genome assembly GCA_000787155.1 of Scartelaos histophorus. Lineage (NCBI taxonomy): Eukaryota > Metazoa > Chordata > Actinopteri > Gobiiformes > Gobiidae > Scartelaos > Scartelaos histophorus. The sequence continues at coordinate 15,925 of JACN01042487.1, read as the reverse complement.
AGGTTGGGAAACACTGTCACTTGCACATTTCCATCACTAGGTGGACTTTTCCCTCTGTATGACACGGCTCTTTTGCGCCATCTAGTGACAAACTGTGAATCGATCCGTTTCCAAATCATTTCCAAATCTTGCACCTCCTTCTTTATGTGTTTAAACTGCTCCGGATCAGCGCACACTGAGAAGTGGAAAGTCATTTTCCAAATATAATTCACTCTTAGCCCTTCGTTTAAATTATCGTACTTAAATTTGCTCTTAAACTTAATGCATGTTTGTATGGTCATTAAAAGTCTAAAAACACCAAATTTACGGCAGTCAGTTCCAGTTTTGAGCCCTGTGCCCCCTGACCCAGTTGTTTGTTATATTTGACCAATTTATTACCCACCAATAGTAAAGAGAGGAGTAGATTGTCATTTGTTAAACTAAAACACAAAAAACTAATTGAACAATTGACAAATGAGTCGAGAACGGACAATGTTACGCGCTCTTTTTACATTTTTATTCACATCAACCATCACAATTAATAATGTGAGTCAGTATAGTCACATTTTCTTTGAGTTTTGGTCATTTTTAAGCAACTTTTCTACATTTTACATGAACAAATGATCATGCATGGCTTTCTTTACTGTTGGCAGATGTAAGATTGGTCAATACAAGGACACATGCCACATTTCTTGTATAAAACAGGAACAAATCAATGGTTTTGGGTAAAATTGCTGAGTCCGGGGACGCAGAGTTCAGGTAAATCGGGACGTTTGGTTACCCTAAAACCAACCCGAGTGTGTCCCAGTTTTACATTCTGAAAATCTATTCACGCAAACCAAACAATTTCTTTTTCTTGGGGTCATCAGCTGGACTTTGGTCCCCAGGCGCTGCGCATGTTTTTTGTGCGTAAAAGCGGCTCTGTGCGCTCCCACTGACGTCTCCGTGCGTAAAAGTGTTGGTGAATACGGATCGTGACGCTGGTTTGGGAGACTCCGAGCAGGCAGAGGCTCAGGCAGCAAAAACACTGAAGGTTTGTGGGTCATGGGAGAGAGAGGCTAAAAAAGAGAGGACTTTTTTTTTGCTCGGAGCAGCAGACGAAGGACCGGATCGGTGCTGGTCTTGCCCGGGAGTCGATCCAAAACACACCGGGAAAGAGCGACTGAACCCGGGCTTTAGCAGCGCCTGACTGGTGAGGTGAGAACCATGCTACAATATTATCAGTATTTTCCACCTCTTTTTGCCACAGCTTTGATTGCATTATCGAATTTGTTGACTTAATACGTTTTTCGGAAGTGTTTTTTTTTTTTTTTTTATAAAGACATTTGTGCACACTATGACAATTTTTGTGATTTCCTGAAGCAAACATGCACCCACTAGTTTTCCAATTTATTGTCTAGCTAGTTTGTGGACAATGGAAAATGAAATCAGATTAGGAAAGCACTATATTATTCTTTATAAATGGTAAACACTGAATTGGCTGGTGTTTTTCAGCACTAGAAGAGTTGGATCATGTGCATGGTTCATTGCAGCTAGCTCCTCAGGCTAAAGCTAGCAAATGAAGCTTGACTAATGTATTGCAGACTTGTGTACATCATCCCATGGACTGTAGATTCTTCTTTTAATTGCAGTCTATAATTTTGTACGTACTATTCTGATTGTGTTATATCCACATACTTTGAATTAGACCAAAATTATTGTTTATTAAAGCACTGAGGAAGCTTTGTTGACATCTACAGCCAGAGCTCCAACATGCAAACCATGAAATAACTCTGATATACTGTATGTTTTCACTAATGTTGGCTTAATTTCACTTTTATAATCCACCACTTGCTTGTATTTTTGCAGGCGTCATTGCTTTTTTTACCTGGAATGTTATATTGTGTAGCTTTACTGATATGTTTATTCAATTTGAAGTGTTTTATGTATTATGGCTAAAGAGGAAAAATTGCTTTTGTACTGTGATAAGGCTCACCTCTCCACAGATCTGACCTGCAACCTGGGATAGATTGTAGATTAGAATAGATTGCGTTACAATAAATTTCCATGAAGGGAAAGTTACACAAAGAACTAATTCTTGTGATTAATTAACAAATTTGGCTGTAGTACAGTACGGAGTGTGCTCAGATGACCTATGTCTGATAACGTGTATTAATATATTTTTCTAATCCTCTTACGTATTTGACCCTAATCATGAACACATCTGCTCTTCAGTTTCGAATAAAATAAACTTAAATCTTCTACAATTTACGAGTTGCTCAGTCCCTGTTGCCAAATGGACACCTGTATGGTTCATTTTTTTATTTAACCGATCCAGTGTCATCAGTTTGCAGGGATTTTTATATTACGCAATCCTGGTGCATTAATGCCTATATGGATGTCGAAAGTATTAAAGATTTCCAGTGCGTTCGTAACCGCAGCATTTACTAAAACTGCTCATAAAGTGCTCTAAAAGGAAACCTGATTTGATGTGTGTACAAAAGTAGCAGCAGCAGTAATGGGGGAATTATTATGTAAGAGAAATTAGTGGCCTGGAAAGAAGCAGATGGGACATGGGTTATGCAGTTACTGGAGTGCGGACAACCTTCGGGATTTCACCTTGGTTAAGTAATTCTAGTTAATGTGATGCGTGGTGGGGCTGAGTGATTGGGAAGAAGATCTAATTGCAATATTTCTTACAAGCGCTTTGATTAGATTAGCGGGTTTTTAAGGTTTGCAGTTTAAAAGCCTCCATGAAAACTGGCAAAAAGGCTGAAATATGAACTAGAAACAAAATCAAATGCATTTCAGAACATGTTTGGAAAGGTCAAAATTCAGAATAAGTATTTTGTTTTGAGTAAATTATAGTACTTCAAAAATGGCAGAAATTGCGATTTGCTAATTGTGTGAATTGCGTTTAATCTGCGCTAATGGATTGTACAGTCTAGAGGCTCAAAACTTTTGCTTTCTATGTAGGTGTATTTTTCTTATTTTCCTGATAATATATATATTTTTGGTCATTTAAAGCAATTAAAACACCTACAAAAGACACTAGATGAGATCCTAGATACTAATTGATATGAAAAGTAATTGCAAAACTAAATGGCGTAAATAACTTTGCCATTTTCTCCTAAAACTAAATTATTCATGTTATTTCTTTCACTTCTAAGGTGTTTTGGGGTTCACCTCTGCAGCTGTCGTCATGGCGATGCGGGACTTGGTGGAGGCAGAATGTGGAGGGTCCAATCCCCTGATGAAGCTGACCGGTCACATGACCAAAGAGGGCGGGGCCTGGAGACACCGGTCCACACCAACAGTTGGTTTTAGATTATTTATTATTATTATTATGTGTCATTTAGATTATTTAGTTTTGATTATTAGAGTCGTTAAATTAAAGATCCTTGATTAAAACTATTCTTAAGCTGTGTACATGCCCAAATGCAATACTAGAAATGTGTCCAAGCTTTTGTGTTTAGAAAGTGAACATGATTTGAAATTTTAAAGCAACTCAATTCTTTTTTTTTTTTTAATTTAACCATACAAGACGCCACATGAGCAGTTAAAATGTAGCTAAAAACAATAGCTACTAGCTTAAAAATCTATGGTACATCTTTGTGTAGGCCATCTGTTTTTCCTCTCTGCCATAAGGAAACTAAATTATTGCACTGAAGTTGAACAATACACAGCTGTATGAACTGTCTTAAATTAAATTTATTTAATGCTCATAAAACACTGACCATATGGAGGAAAAAGGATTTTTTTTTTCTGTCTGCTCTTTGTACGACCAACTGGTTTCACTCAAATTTTTATCTTAAGAATGTGAACTTTTTTTTTTCAGATTCCACCTGCTCCTATTGAAATTGCAACAGAGGAAGAGGTCAGTATGGATGAAACACTAATACGCTTTTTTTTCATGGTCAATGCCGATAGTTTATGAATCAGAAAAACCTATGGCTGATAAACTCTGCAGATATTTTGGGGACGATTTAGAGCTCAACAGTCTCACCCACTTTTAGGTTCACTCTGGTTTTGGGAGTATATTTTAAACCTTTTTCTCGTAGACTTCTCTTCTAATATTAAGAGTTCAAAGGCATCGTGGAGTCTAACCAGCTTTGTGGTAATGAAAACTCATAATTCTAATGTTTTAAGTCCAAAAGCATGTTTAAAACGCAAGATTCCAGATACTAATAGTTTTGCAATTACTGTTGGGCTCCATGTATAATCTGTTTAATCTATTTTATTTAATACTACTGCAAACTCAAACTTATATCACCACCTCCGCTGGTGCTGCCACTTCAGTGTCGTCCCACAACAACAGTGACAGCGCACAGTCTTTTGTCTGGTCTCCTCACACGAGAGTTTGACACAAAGTTCGGTGACTGGTCAGCTGAGAAGAATCTGTGCCAGTAAAACAGCGGGGCAGACTGAATATACTTTAAGAAGCTCCGTGCTGCTGAACTGGGGAAGCCTCTGCGGTTTATGTTTAATTTGAGTCTGCATCTTAATGGCAGACAGTCACCTCCGCTGGTGCTGCCACTTCAGTGTCATCCCACAACAGTGTCGTCGCACAGTCTTTTATCTGGTCTCCTCACACGAGAGTTTAACAGAAAGTCCGGTGACTGGTCAGCTGACGAGAATCTGTGCCAGTAAAACAGCAGGGCAGATTGAATATACTTTAAGAAGCTCTGGGGAAGCTTCTGCAGTTTATGTTTAATTTGAGTCTGCATCATAATGGCAGACAGTTCTATATTGTCCCTGTCCACAAAAGCCTCATCCCCATTAACTGAATGACAATAAACCAGGGAGGATATAGTCACACAAAGCATAACCACTTCTGTTTTGGCCAACAATTCTGTTTGCATATGTAGATTGACTGAGGGAGGGTCTGTTTTCACCTAAAATTACTTACATTTTGTACTATTAAAGATGACTTAATTTCTTTTAAAATGTTAAAATGCAAGCTTTTACTGGACATTCTTTCCAGTTTAGGACAAACATTGCATTTTTTGGTGTATTTTTTGTACTATATCGTTCAAACCTTTTGATTTCCTGTGCATATGCAGTAGAATTTTTTGTTTTGTGTATTTATAGCTGGTGAATGAGTTCCTCCAGGCTCCCCCACGGCCGCCGCAAACATTTGATATGGGACAACTCCTGGAGGAGATGCAGCAGATCGATCAGCAGAGCTACAGACAGGCGCCACAGAGAGGTACTTTTATGATTAAAGTGCTGCACGTGATTATTATTGTTTTTAAAAATATGAAAACAAAAACTAGTTCATTTTAAAAGCAGTGGTCCAAAGTTATTCCTCTTTTACCTTATGCATTCAGAGCATCCTAATTCTTCACTGCAGTTGCTTTATCATCATTACACAGTGGACTTATTTTGAGCTTCTTTTTTATTATTATTGTTTTATTTCTGAACTGTCTTAGCTCCAGATGTGGCGGCTCTGGCTCTCTCTGGGGACTGGGCGGCAGAGTTCCTCTCTGGGTCGGACTCGGCCTCCGCTCCCCTCGTGGCTCTGGGTGATGCTTCTGATGCTGACTGGACCAAAGAGTTTATTGCTGACGCTGCAGGTATCTTCTGTTTCCTGTTAGCGTTTCACTCTCTGTCAGTGTAATTTACAACCTTCTCCTAACTGTAGTTATGTTTATGCGCATAATAATTAAATGCAACTGTCTGTTAGAGCTGCACTCCTTTAGTCTTTAAGTCCTTTAGTCGTTTAGTTGATTAATCAGTTGACGGTGTCTTCTTGGTTGACTAAAAATCTATAGTAGTCGACTCAGTAATTTTTTAGATTAAGATAATTTATTTGAAACAGCAGAAAGACAAAGTTATGGAGTGAATTGTCTTAAGATTTGAGAGTAAAGTTTAATCTGCATTTTTACATATAACTACATTGTCTCTCAGTACTTTTTAGTATGAATACCGTAAATTCCAGACTATAGAGCGCACCTGAATATGAGCCGCATCAGCAAAATTTCGACAAAATTTTGTAATTGTACATATATAAGCCGCACCTGAGTATAAGCCACACCTGAGTATAAGCCGCACCTGAGTATAAGCCGCACCTGAATATAAGCCGCACCTGAATATAAGCCACAGGTGTCCACGTCTTCAAAAACGTTTTCAAGTTCTGGCGTCTGCTTTTATCACCTCTGAAAGTCTTTGTCGTCTTTTTGCGTTGAGTCAGTTCGTCGCTGCCGTCGCCTCCGTCTCACCATCGACTCACTGATGCAGAGTTTACAGCAGCAGCTCCACAGTCGCCTTTAACTTAAAAGCTGCATCTTCTGCGTTTCTTCGTGTGTGTTACATGAGTATTGTGTGTGCATGAAGCTCAAAATAACTGTTCAAAACCCAATCAAACGAGCGTCTTCCTCTGCACATCCCCCTGTCTCTCCCCGTCTCTACTGCACATGTCTCCTGCACAAAGAGACGCTGTCGGGTCTTGGATCTTGTCAGAGTCTCGTAGGATTTCAGCAGATTTCAGATTTCTGTTTTAATGCTGCAACTTAATTTTAACTCTAGATCCATGTGTTCACTGCACAGACAGCGGTGTTTTCTGCACTCAGGCGCACACAAATAATCCGTCCATATATTAGCCACACCGTTATATAAGCCGCAGGTTTCAAAGTGTGAGAAAAAAGTAGTGGTTTATTGTCCCAGAAGTACAGTAGTTGTTTTTGCATGAACTCCTGTGAAGTACAATCCGATACGTAATAGTTTTAAGATCTTTTTAGTCAACTAATAGATCTGCAGGACACGTTTTTTGTCGACCAGTCCTATAGTTTTTACAACTTTTTTTGCCCCAGATCCAGGACGCTGGGCTGAGGAGTATCTGGAGCAGTCTGAGGAGAAGCTGTGGTTGGGAGACCTGGGAGACAAGGAGAGCGAGTGGTGAGAATTTTAAGACCAGTTAGAACAAGATAAATGTGTTTCCCTCAGAAGCTAAAACTGTAACTTGCTGGCATTAAACTTTTAAAGATTTATAGTGTAGCTTTATGCATATGCTTGCACCTTGTACAGTCTTTTTATAAAGGTGCGTATGATGTGTCCATTAATGTGGAATTCATACCACAATAGATGGAGTTGTGATGCCAAAATGTTACTTTTTCCATGTATTTGAGCAGATTAGTCTTACCCCAGGACATATATTGTATAAGCAGCTCTTGAGGTCAGATTATGTTGCTGTTTAATGTCTGCGTTTAATTAGAAAAGTTGAATTGGATGAATCTGTGTAGTGTCTAAAATCTTATCCCACGCCAACATTTGCATTTGAAACTTTGTGAAACTGTCATTTAATTTTTTGCCTGCAGAGTACACTTTGAACTCTTTTCATTTTGTGTTTTTTTAATCTTTTTGTAACAGGACAAAGGAATACCAAGCAGAAGATTTGAGGCAAGCAGCAAATGAACTTGTTGCTAAAGTCGACGACCCTAAATTACAAAACACAGAGGTGAGTTTTCTGTCTTTTTTTGTGACTTTTTATCATTTCATTTTTCAATTTTCATGTGGTTGTGGTTCTTTCGGTTTGTCAAATTGAGAAACTAAACAAAAATTTTAAACATTAACAACTTTTACATCATTTAAAATGTCAATCAATGTTCTTTTTACAACTTGCATGTTCTTTTTTTTGTAGATTTGGTTTAATTTAGGGTGCGTTTACACTTTTACTCATTTAGTCCTGGTTTGAGTGCAGTTTAGTTCTGGTGTAGACTTGGTTTGGTCCTGTTCTAGTCCAGCTTTAGTTCCTGGTGACATTGCACTGAAAATCTGCTGCTGATGTTGCTTACAGTGTCAAGTTTGATGTATTGATTATGCACAAATAAATACACTGTGAACGCACCCTAAGTAAATGTGGGTTCTTTTTGTTGATCATCTTTTCAAATGGTTCTGTTCACATTCTTCTCTCATAATTTCTGTCTTGTCATTTGTCATTGTGGCTTTAGTTCCTGCGCTTCGTTAGGCAGATTGGGGAGGGCAGTGTGACAGTGGAGAGCAGCACAGACAAACAGCTCACAGATAAAGCTCAGGCCCAGGAGGCTCAGAACTGGGCCTCCAGCTTCAACCAGGTACGGGTCACTGCCCTCACCACAAGGGGGCACGAGGGAGCACACTGGGAAACTGTTAGCGCACCTCTCCCTACAGTGTGTACTGCCCTGGGTTTAACTAGAAGCTGCACTGTGCAAGACGCTTATTATTCTGTAAATATCAAGATTTAAAGCAAGTTTTTTGCTATTTTAAACATGCAATTGTTACATACAAGTTACCACATAAGAAATCTCTTAGGAAACAGTTTGTGCTGCATTAAACAATTATTCAGAAAGGGTTTGATGCCATTTGAGTGTATTTTGGAGAAAGTTCTTATGATGAAAGTAAATACATATTATAATTATTATCAAAGTATTAAAGTAAAATGTATTAAAGGTCGAATCAATCAACTTTTTGCTTACTCACAGCTATTTAAAAATCCTAAAGCCCATGTACAAGTTAAAATATTTGTAACTTATAATAATAAGAGGCATTAAATCCAAAAGTGAATCGTCTTGGATTTATTAAAAACAAATACTTAGCATAAAGATCACAGACTTTTAATTATTGCCATTTAAAACTAAAAACGGTCAAATTTATTCCTCCAAAGTCTGAACTCAGATTGACAGACAGCCCTAATTATGTCATTTTACTACCAAGTGCAGCTTTTGAGTTGAATATGTTCCCATTATTTGACCTGCTCTTGAACGTGGCGTGTCATTTCACCAATTAACAGCACCATTCGTCTGCTCTCCTGCTGTTTTCAATCGCTCCTACTTTATCCGTCCCACAAATGAACCCACTTCACCAAACACTGTCCCGACACCCCCTCCGCTCCTCCTTACACCTCGCCATTGTAGTTCCTGGCCCAAACAGGGGGAGGCAGTCTTCCTCTCGAGCCTCCTGAGAGGGACGAGACCGTTGAGAAAGATAAAGCTAAACAGGCAGAGAAGTGGGCAAAGGTCGTCAGGCAGGTAGGAGCCGAATAAAACTGAAATAAATCACATTATAATTAAGTACACTGATTTTTCTGTTCTCTCCTTATTAGTTAATATGTCAGTTTTAGTACATTTTGAGACTTGACTTGACTTTGAGACTTGTCCCCATGGAGATGTTAAGCTTGACCGTGCATGTTCCACAGTGCAGCATTAAACCGGCCGTTTTTATGATGCGAAATTACATGCATCCATACTGTGAGTGGAGTCGCCTCTCCACAGATCTGACCTGTGACTTGGCTTTGGTGGATTAACCCGCTTATCTTCATGGAGATTAGGGCTGGTTATCATTAAGAAGTTGCTGATACGATGCATATCTCGGTACATAGGCCGTGATACGATATTTTTGCACTTTCTACTCAGTACGATTCGATACGATACATTTCAGATATATTTGATACACCTCAGTTAAAAATAAATGCTACAAACCACTAAGTTTTTGCAAAATTAATATGAAAAACATCCATTTTACTAGGGATGTGCCTTGTCTTGAGTCTGACGATACATGTCATGATACGCATGTCGCGATTCGATATATCATGATATATCTCAATACTAAAACAAAGGACAATATATTGCAATTTATCAGTAATTACTTCTATTAATTAATTAATTTAATACAGTCAACCAGATTTTTATGAAAAATATTATTATTTGATTGGGACAGTGCATGTTAATAATACAGTCAACCAGTCATAACATATGAATGTATGAAATATAATTTTAAAAAGTTATCAGAACAGTGAGTCTAACAAATGGATTTTTATGAAAAATATGAATTAAAAATCAAATTGGAAGCATTTTGAATCGACTAGAGAATTGTGTAATGAAGTATCACCCCGGATAAGCAAAGAAAATGGATGGAAGTATCACGATATATCACTGAATACATTTTTTTCTTTTCTTACATCCGTACATTTTACTTAAAACTGTGAAAATGTAAAATGTTTTATCTCTTTTTCCAAACAAACAACACAACTGTAGCTCTTTCGCAAAATTATTTGGTAAAATATACCAAAAATACTCTTGGCGATATGTCGATACAGCAGCCCACGATATCGATACTGTCATCATCAAATTAAATGATACGATTCAGTTTTCAATATTTTTGCACACCCCTAATGGAGATAGATACATTTACTTTGGTTCATTCACAGCAAAGCAACAACATCTCCCTAGAGACAAGCTGTGTGGCGTTTTTGCACCTTTTTAATGACACTTTACTTTAATAATTTTTTTTGAGTGACAAAGAGGAGACTTTTGGAGATCTATGGACCACAAACCAGGTCAAAACATGTGGATTTTACTTTTTGCAAGAGTTTTAGTTTGGAAAAAAAAGTCACATTTCATTCCATTTTCATTGCTTTCTCTTCGTGCCCTTCTAAATGTAACCTAATGAATCTATTTTGATCCAGAAAAACAACTTTAGTATCAACCGGACACTGGACCCTGGATAATCTTTCATTTCTCTGTGATCAGGTTTCTGAAGAGTCGGCAGAGGCCTGGGTGGACGAGTTTGCTACAGCCGGGCCAGATTTCCAACAGGCCAAAGCAGCAGTGGAGGTGACTAAAAATATAAATATATAAGAACTGAAGAAGTGGTCACAAGTGTTTTCTATTCAATCTACATAATAAAAATATCCCTAAATATTTTCTTCTGTTGTTGTTAAGGTTATGCTAATGTGACATAATCATAGAAGATGTTTGATTTCCCTGTAAACATCTTATATTTTACATTTTTTCTCAGAGTGATGTGGATTTCTGGGAGAAGCTGCAGGAGGAGTGGGAGGAGATGGCCAAGAGGGATGCAGAGAGTCATCCCTGGCTCTCAGACTTTGATCAAATGCTCAGCTCCTCCTACGACAAGGTAATATCTCTATTTTGGGACAGAATAACTATAAATGAGCCTGTAATAAAGACCAGACAGGGACCAAACCAGGGCAAGAGAATGTTTTATTCCGTGAGGCCTGGAAATTGCTAATAAATACACAAAAAGCAAAACATTACATCTGCACCTATATATTTCCATTATATTAAAATGTCAATTAAGTATATTGTGTCTTTTGTCTTCATCAGGGATACCAGTTTGAGGAGGACAATCCATATTTATCACACCCTGACCCTTTGTCAGAGGGAGTAAAGAGGATGGAGGCGGGGGACATACCTGGAGCCGTTCGCTTTTTCGAAAGTGCAGTACAGAAAGAACCAGACAATCAGCTGGTGAGGACTGTTCACTTTACACAGTCATGAAATATTGCTAAAGACTTTGATTTTGTAAAGTATTTTGTTTTTCTGGCAGGCTTGGCAATATCTGGGGACATGTCAAGCTGAGAATGAGCAAGAGTTTGCAGCCATCAGCGCCCTCCGCAGGTGAGTGAATGTGATACGAGTGAAAGTGACACCAGGGTGACACCAGTGCATGTCCTCGGTTATTCTACACTCAACTTATTGCCAAGGTGTAAAATCATGTCCTCTTTAAAACATACCTGGTATGTAAAAGTTTATAACTCACCTTTACCAGGCTGAACAGGCACCACGGTGCTTTAAGTGCAGAAATCAGGGTTTGGTTACATGGATATAGAGGTGTCCAAAGTGGGACCCAAAGGTCAAACAATGATTGAAGATTAACTGAAAATGATGAAATATTTTTTCAATAATCACATTCAAGGATGAATTGGCTACTGTATAATTGTGATTTTTTCATTTTTATTAATTTAATCAATCAATTCAACCTGGTTTTGTGCTCTTTATTCATTTTATAAAAACATGTCTTAAAAACTCAGTGTTTTTAAAAAGAACCCCAGGCAGACTAACCGGCCTTCAGGCACTTCTAATGTGGGTCCTAATAAATAAATGTGTCAGTGAGGGGTGCAGAGATTTATAAATGTTGTTTTGGTTCAATCTTGTGCTGCAAAGACTGTCAGGAGATGAGGGAGGCCGTCCTAGTCTGTGCCTCTAAAAAGCACAATAATTAAAGACACTTTTATCGTAAATCTCTTCAAACTTACATGAAACACACTTGGCTCTTGGCTCGCTAATATATAATCATTTTTTCCTGCCATGGAAAAACGTTCAGGCTTCCCTGTACTGAGCTGTAAAATGTGAACAGTCAGTGCTGAGCTCTGAACAGTAGTTCAGTAGTCCAGTTTAAAAAGTTAAAAAGTTAAAAAGTTTAAAAAAGTAGAATTTTCAGTGGATTTATCATCAGTCAGTGCTGAGCTCTGAACAGTAGTTCAAACCCAGTTTAAAAAAGTAGAATTTTAAAAGGATTTATCATCGTGAAAATAAACATTACATTTATTTTACTATATTTAATGCAGAAACTCACTAATGTTGTTTGTCTTTAGGTGTATTGAGTTGAAGAACGACAACCTGACGGCTCTCATGGCTCTGGCTGTGAGCTTCACAAATGAGTCTCTGCATAAACAGGCCTGTGAAACTCTAAGAGACTGGCTCAAACACAACCCCAAATACAGAGCGATCTGGGACCAGAGTGAACGAGAGCAGCAGAAGAACGGAGCCAGAGACAAGGACAAAGCCAGGGAGAGGTTCGGCTCCCTGCTGCCAGAGTGAGCGTCTAAATACGACCAAAAAATGCAGATACAACAAACAATTAACAATTCCTGCCTCCTTTACAACCTGAATCAATAACATTACTAATAAAAGTAAATCTTATTTTCTTCAATAGGTTCACATTTGACAAACAAATGTTTTTCAAAATTATTTTCTTTAATCTAAAAGTCCAATCGACATGTTAAAAGTATCTGAGTGGATTTTGCTAGAACATAGTGAGGCAAAGTAAAGCTTGTGTCATAAAAATGTAGAGCAGGACATTTTATGACTTGTGTTTCCTCCTCAGATCCCTGTTTACAGAGGTACAGTCTTTGTACCTTCAGGCCGCCAACGCGAACCCCTCAGAGGTGGATCCTCAGCTGCAGTGTGGACTGGGAGTGCTGTTTAACCTGAGTGGAGAATACGACAAAGCTGTGGACTGTTTCAGTGCTGCGCTCTCTGTTACTCCACAGGTCAGTGCACTCAGCGTCTGGATCAGTGTGTTTGGACTCAAATCATGTGGGGAAAAGATCACAGTGACATTTTTTGTTACTTTTGATTTTTATGTCCCCTTTTGAAAGCAAGATTCAGTTCACTCACAAGGACCAAGTTGTATACAACAATAGTACGATACAATAAAGATATTTATGATGTGGATCGCTGTGGTGGTTGTAGAGACTCAGGTGCTCTGTCCCAGGAGGTTTTAGCTCAGCTGATTCTACAGACGGCGTCTTCAGGCTGAAAGAGGAACAGGAGAGCAGAGAGGACATTCTGAACACTTCTCAGCATTTGAGAAAAACTGAAAATTTAACTGATGAACTATTTATGTATTTTTGAGCATGTGTAAAAACTACAGGCCAGGGTTATACATTTTATACACATTAAAATCCCATAGATAATGCACAAAATTAAAACCATCCTGGGACCATGTGTTTGAAAAAACAGGATCTTGACTTATGTTGTGCACTAAGACTCAAAGATATTTTTGTTAGGTCTTGAGGTGATGGAAAAAGTGAACAGATAAGCCTTAAAATTCTGACATTTGCATCAAAAAACCATTGAAAAAAACCTATCATAGAAATGACCCACCTTCAGTGAATCAGTGGCTAAACATTATAAGAGAAATATATTCAATGGAACGACTTTTTTCTATGACTCAGAGGACATGTCTTCATTAAACGCTGGACAAAAGGTTGGAATATAAAAAAAAAAGACACATGATCCACCCTTTTGCATTGGTTCTATTTGTTTGGGGTTTTTTTACTACACAAACCATGAAAACCTGAGTATGTAAAACGTATTAAAAAATTTATAAAAAAAGCCCATAGACACAGTTGTTGTTATATGCAAATGATTCCATATAAGCTAAATAAAAATAAAATAACTGCAGAATATTCCAGGCAATACAGTATCATCTCTGTGACAAGCAGAAGATTTGTATTGAATCTGTGTATTGTAAATGTTTATAGTATAATTTATCTTTATTCTGATTGCATGTGTGTTTTTGAACTTTGTGTTGTGACTGTGTGGTTCCCCCGGTTTCTTTTTTCTAACTGTGACCCCTGCGTCCCTCTGAACCAGGACTACCTCTTGTGGAATAAACTGGGAGCGACTCTTGCCAATGGGAGTCGGTCGGAGGAGGCGGTGGCTGCGTACAGACGAGCGCTCGAGCTGCAGCCGGGATTCGTCCGCAGTCGCTACAACCTGGGAATCAGCTGTGTCAACTTAGGAGCGCACAGGTAAGTTTACTGTTTTGCAGCTATAATTGTTGCCAACTTTAATCCAATAAAAAGCCCATAATTTGCTAAAAGGCTGCAACATAAAAGGGAATTATGTTGTTCCCTTGTCACAATATATAAGGGTGGTTGTTTTTTGCTTTTTTTTTATTATTGTTTACCGTATTTTTGGGACTATAAGGCGCATCTAAAATCATGACATTTTCTCAAAAATCAACAGTGGCCTTATAATCCAGTGGCCTTATGTGTGACCTTTGGTTGTGTTTAACCTCCAACCGATTTGATGTTGTCCACATTAGTCTAATAACGTATTAGTGAGCGAGTCAGGAGGAGTAATATGTTGGCCACATATAGGGCGACTGTGCAACATACCGGTAGTTCTGCCGTGTGCTGTACAAGGACCCAAAATGCACCTGTTAAGAGACATGCACCATGCAGATTTCAGGTTTTATATTTTAGTGTTAAAACTGAACAATGTTGAGAGGGACCGGGCATGTTTGATGCCCAAATCACCAACTGTTAAACTTGTATTTTTGTGTTAGCTACAACTGAGAGTTATTGTAAATGACCTGAATAAAGTTCAATTTATCCAACACACGTTTAGTTTCTCTTATTGAGCCTTATAATCCGATGCTCCTTATGTGTGGACAATGACACAACTGACATATTATTTGATACTGCGCCTTATAATCTGGTGAGCTTTAGAGCCCGAAAAATACAGTACTCTCTTGTGATTTTTGAAGCATAGCACAATGCAATGCGCCAGTAATCCAGAAAATCTCCTCCATGCGGTTTTTAAAGTCCATATCCATTCAGTAGTTCAAATAACTTCACGCTCCAAATAACCGATTTCGAGGTTAGCATCAGTTAAGGTCGCCGCACACTACAGGAGAATCTTGTGTGTGGTGTCGGTGTGAGATCGTAACCACCAAACATCAGAAATGCTACGATAACAGTTGATAAAACAGAGTGACGGACACAGAGACGCAAAATACAAACTCGGGATCCAAAAATAAAGACTGTAGCAGAAGTGCATTTATCCATAGAAATTCTCCTCTGCAACTAACAACATCCAGACCACAAAACCGCACTATTAATCTAGTCTGAGGAGTTCTTTGAAAGTAAAAAGGCGAGAGCAGATCCTCACGTGTGTGTGTTTTTACATCCACACAGCGCACAGATCGAGGAAAAGCTGCAGATTAGAGATAGTGACGCTTACTTACTGTGCACTTTATCTCCAATCCTCTCCAGTCTGAAGTACTGCACCACATTTCACAAATAAGAACACTTCTATTACCACACTATCTAAACTAGAAAGTGCTGTGGCTTTTTATCGCACGATTAAAAACCATTTAAGACTGAAAAATCCTGTAACGCGTCGTGACCTTTAAACTATTTCAATCCTCAGTATAACAGTCTCTATGTGCTCTATGCTCATTTACAAGGAAACTAATTATATTCATTGATAATAAAGGTATTGTACATATATATGGATTGTGCTGGTCCTGGTTGTGTGAATGATTTGTGCGAGTAGAAAAACTGAAAATTGATATAACTGTGATGACTAAAGGGAAAATGAAAATAAAAGGGATTAAAATAAAATGATTGGTGAGATCACAAACCTAGAATTATCCAAACCCTATAATGAATGGT
>JACN01030836.1:0-12601 GCA_000787155.1 Scartelaos histophorus | reverse complement strand
TGGATATAACTAGTTTTAGTTTTATTAGGCTCCAGACACCGGCATTGAGCGGATGGATGACTTCAAAGTCATGACAGCTGCTACAGTGTCTCTCTTTTATAACCACTTTTTAATGAAGCCACAAATGAGCTGACAACTTCCCTGTTTTCATCTGTCTCAAGTGTCATTGGATTGTGTGTGGAGGTGAGAGATGCCCTCCTGGAGAATTACACACAACTTAATGACACAAATTGAATGGATTTATGTTTTCATTTTACGATTTTTATATCACAAGTTTTGGGCAAACCTGCAGCATGCAAAAACTGCAAAAGGCACATGTCCTACCAAAACCACAGAATTCATAATATTTTATATAAGAAGGCTGCATGTTCCAGTTGTCCCTAAAGTTGTTTTTAAGGGATCCATTTTAATAGGCCTATATTCCATCCATCCATCTTCTCCCGCTTAATCCGGCTGGGTCGCGGGGGCAGCACGCTGCCCATTACTCTATGCACCAGACCCACACCCTATGAACCCCTCTGCAGGTGGTGAGCCCACAGGAGGGAGGAACTCCCGGGTCCCTTGTTGTACACTGTTCATAGGGTGTTGCATGTTTTTGGTTGATGGGGGAAACCGGAGCACCCGGAGGAAACCCATCCAGACACGGGGAGGAAACATGCAAACTCCACACAGAAAGGCCCGGGCAACCCGGGGATCGAACCCGCAACCTTCTTGCTGTGAGGCATGAGTGTTGCCACTCAGCCACCGTGCCGCCTACGCCTATATTAATGTATCTAATGTTGGTCGCCCTTTGAGTTACACTGTGATGCTGTTGCTTGTAAACATAATATGTACTGTACAGTATTGTGGATATAAATGAGCTCTTATTTAATATTATGCAGTGAAAAACAGTTAGCAGCACAGATCAATGTTGTCAGAGGTGAGTTTACAAAGTGTGGTAATTGGCTCCCTCACAAAAACACACAGGCTCATATCCTAAAGTTTAGAGTCTTCCTCCTGTTATCTCAGTCTGGAACCAACTCCCTGCTGAGATCTTTAATCTTTAATACTGTACTAACTACTCACACAATCAATACTGCTATTGTCTTCTTAGAGAAGACTATTGGATTGAAAAAGTCTTTTCCTCTTCGTCTCTCTGTGGGTGTTTTTTGGACTCACTGTTTGATTAAACTTGTCCTGCTGCTGGATCTTCTCAATGCAACTATTTCTTTTCTTTAAGTAGATATAATGTCTTTCTGTAGCTTATAGGTTATTTCCCCCTTTATACTAGTGCATTGGGTGAAGGTCTTGGTGGATTTTTTTTTTCTCTCTTTAATTGTAATGTTGATCATAAAATGTAATCCTTCCCACTCTGCATCATGACGCCTTTGCACTTGTCACCTTAAGAACATCAAGGGACCACTTCAAATCAGCTTCATTCTCACAAGTCAACAGCCCTCCTGCCTTCGCTCCAACACTCCCTCACCTTTCATGTTCAAACTACAGAGGATCATTGCAAAGATCAACCACAACAGACACAACGCATTTTTACACAAAGTCTGAAAGATTTCGCTCCAATCAAAATGTCATGTGTTGAAGGTGCTCATTAGCAGCAGCCCGGAGTCCTCCACGGCTGCTCTGTGTACATGTGTCTAAGGAGATTACTATCTTCACAGCATAAGCCTCCCATTAGAGCATGTGATTGCAGCGTGACCACAGAGGAGCCCCAACTGTACCAGGCCTGTCAGGAGCAGGGCGTCCACAAACTGTACCAGGCCTGTCAGGAGCAGGGCGTCCACACACACACACACACACACACACACACACACACACACACACACACACACAAGCAAAGGTAATCACTTTTATCAGCTCAAGGTCAAGTGTTTTTAGAGAAGCTCTGAGAGGTTTTTTATAGCTATATTATTATTTGCAATGGTTGCGAGAAAAGCAATGGTTACATTTTTGACTTCTTAGGGTTAACTTTAAGGTATACTTTATTGTTCTCTGCATTTGGCCCATCATTCAATTAGGAGCAGGGGATGTTGCAGTGCATGTCCAGACTTTGAGCTATGCATATCACCTACTGTATGATGCACCAATACGATGCGGGTAGCAGATATCAGTAATAATATTGAACATATTTATGGATTGGACATTGGTCCTAAGATATCGGTCTGGTCAATGTTACATTTTTGTATATAAATTGGTATAAAATGACTAAACAATATTGTGTAAAACATTATGTAATATATTGGAGTGGCTGAATAATGCACAGAATTGTAAAGCTTCTGGAAAGTGTTATACAAGCACTGATGCAATTTTATTACAAACAGAAGTTTTACAATTCCACTCACTAAGTCAATTTAATGTCATTGGAGCTTATGCCAAGTGTAGTGCTGGGTTTTTATTTTGTAACATTCTCCTTCTGTTTGTATTTACTTATTTGGTGCACCTCCCAATATCAGGGCCATATTTTACACTGCAGCTCTGCTCAGCATAGTGACATATGGCACAGCAGCCGACTGTACAGTACAGCAGAAACCTACAAGGAAGTGAGTTTGGCCGAATTTGAGTGACCCATCTCATGATCTACTGTATTTTCAGAATATGATTTGTTAGCCTTCGGAAGGTGCTTCAGATGCAGCAGATGTAAGTGCACTGGTTTCAAACTGTTCTTTATACCCACTTAATTCTCCCTCCTCGACAAGCAGACAAACCTGGTCCGGTCCCTGGCCCCTTCACCCACCCTCACGCTGGGGATGTTCACTCTCCAGCCTGTTCTGACCTCCCCCTCCCAGTGGTATGCTCCATCTGCTGGCTCCGCCCTCTCTCTTAGCCTTAACCTCTAGGCTTTTATAGTATTTGTTTGTTTTGTTTTTTTTTATTCTAACTGCTAACTATGAATTTGTGAATTTTGTGGACTACACTGATTGTATAAGTGATTGCAGTCACTGCAGTCAGTGAGTGCATTCACTTTTATCTGTCTATTTGATTTGTCTATGCACCTTACACAATAAACAGTAAAGTTTATCTTATCTTATTCAAACTTGTACTAACCTTGTTTATGACATAACCGTTCGGCCTTTGGGTATAATGAGTCTGAAAGTACACTACCAGTCAAATTTTGACACAGCCTCATTCAGTGTTGGTTTTCTTTATGTTTACGGTTTTCTACATTCTTTATACACACAGAAGACATCAAATATATGAAGCAAGATGTGTGGAATTATGTAGCAAAGACAAAAAGCAAAATAACTAAATGTTTTTTTATTTTTTATTTCTTATTCAAACTCTCAGAGTATCGACCCTTTGCTTTGTGGTCAGGGCTGCAAACCCTGGGCCTTCTCTCAGTGAGCTTCATGATGAAGTGTCTGAAATGGTTTTCACTTCACAGCTGTGCCAACTGTGTCGGGCTCAAGAAACGAGAAAAGTGCAAACCAGGAATCAAAGCAAAGTGTGACTCTTTTTATCCTATTATTATTTTTCTGTTTGTTACATTCTACACGTGTTCATATAATTGTGACGATTTCAGTGAGAATCTACAATGTAAATAATCAGGGAAATAAAGAAGAAAATAAATAAAGAAGGAAATAAATAAAGAAGGAAATAAATGGGAAAAAAACTGTTGGTAATCACACAGCATAATTGGCCTCTTTCTGTGGTCACATATTTGTATGCATGTGTAGTGTACAGGAATACTCTGACGTTGATTTTACTGCTTGTGAAAATTGCACAGCTGAAAAGGTTTTCTGGATATTTAGAGGGAGCTATATTTGCTAAGAGGCCATTACACCCAATTTACTGCACTTACTGCACCACTTTTATTAAATAAAAAACGCCCTACAAAATGTGAAGTTTAAATTGACCATGGACTTCTGAATACAGCCTTACACTTCAGATAGAGAGGCCTATATGGCCTCTTTTCACCTGCTGGCATTGAACTGTTCCATTTATTTCTGAAGTCAGTAGTGAAAGAGCCATACGCTCATTTAATGGTGGTGGAGCCTGAAGAGAATGGGACATACTGAGTGTGGCCGATTGGCCACGATCTCACAGTCCTTAGGTTTGGTCTGATGTGTGTGTGTGCGTGCGTGCGTGCGTGTGTGTGTGTGTGTGTGTGTATGTGTGTGTGCGCGTGCACATATGCACATATCCTGCATCAGAATGGAGCTGCCCTCCTCTTGTTGAGTTCTGTGTGTGTTGTGTTGTGTTGTGTTGTGTTGTGTGTGTGTGTGATGTGAGCCACTGAAGGTGTGGAGCTCCTGCCTCTAAACTGGGACAACATTTGCATCTGTGTTTGAAATGCTGATTTCAGACACATTGGCTTCTCCCCAAACATGCTTCTCCTCACCTGCTCATGTCACTTATCTCTGGATTCAGGCTCATGCTTATTTGTCTCATATTTATTTTGGGTCCAACTTATTTTAAAACATAAATTCATCATGTTGTGTTATATTAGTCAGTAATATGATGACTGCCAATATCAAACCAAATATATATGTTTAGTTTTTCATCTTTGCTGAATTATTTTAGTGTTTTCTCTTGATTTAGACCAGTTACTCTCGGCTTGTTTACTTCACAGCAGTAAATATCACCTTGCACATTGTGCCGATGAGGGGGGAATGAATATAAACGCTGAAAATAGGCTACACTTTAACTGGCTCATAATGACTGAGGCTCTGCTTAGCGACTGCTGCCTGGCATCTGCAAGAGTGCATTTTCATTAAGTACCTGAGCAGAGTAGGGAGGGCAGAGTGAGCTAACGGAGTCGTTTTTACTTACTAGTCCTATAAAAAGTACATACTAAATACTCTGAATACAAGAAATACCGTATTTTTTGGACTATAAGGCGCATCTAAAATCATTACATTTTCTCAAAAATCAACAGTGGCCTTATAATCCAGTGGCCTTATGTATGACCTTTGGTTGTGTTTAACCTCCAACCGATTTGATGTTGTCCACATTAGTCTAATAACGTATTAGTGGGTGAGTCAGGAGGAGTAATATGTTGGCGACATATAGGGCGACTGTGTAACATACCGGTAGTTCTGCCGTGTGCTGTACAAGGACCCAAAATGCCACGATTATGATGCAGATTTCAGGTTTTGTATTTTAGTGTTAAAACTGAACAATGTTGAGAGGGATCCGGGCATGTTTGATGCCCAAATCACCCAACTGTTAAACTTGTATTTTTGTGTTAGCTACAACTGAGAGTTATTGTAAATGACCTGAATAAAGTTTGATTTATCTGACACGCGTTTTGTTTCTCTTATTGTGCCTTATAATCCGATGTGCCTTATGTGTGGACAATGACACAACTGACATATTATTTGATACACTTCCTCCTGCTCCTCTGGAGGAACCCGAGACGTTCCCAGGCCAAGAGACATAGTCCCCCCAGCGTACTCCTGAGTACTCCCCTTTAGGCTGGCAGTGTACCGCAGTATTATTTGATTGTATTGTGTATCACTGTCATACAATAAAGATACAGTGTTGATGGTTTAATCACTGATGTCCCACTTACATTTCTATGTGTGTTTCTTGTGCAGAACGTGTACTACACCAGCTCTCAGCAGCTGCACCTCGGGGTGCTCAGTCCCACCATCGATGACGATGACAACAAGTGTCTGGTGGACGTTAACAACAGGCCACGCCTCCTAGAGTGTCGCTACGCAGCCAATAAGCACATGAAGCTCACCTGGGCCTTCTCTCAGGTACACACTGTACTGCAGTGTACTATTTCTATTTGTATCTTGGTACTGATGTTGAAGGTCACTTGTAATCAGTACTTTTATAGCACTTACTATGGCAGTTGATGGCACAAATTGAAGTAGAAATAAGCGAGGAAAGCAGGCTTTTATACTTAGCTTTCAGTCTTGGCCAAGTCAGTGAATTGTAGGGGAACACTTACTATTTAAACCAGAATGGCAAAAATTGTGTCAGTGTATATGAACACTTTAATGTGGAGCGTGTAGAGAAAGGGTTTGTCTTTGAATGATCTCACTGAGAGGAAAAACTGCATTGTTGTTTGCTTCTATTGAGGAGTTTATGATATAACTGTTCTATTGCACCTTATGTGATGAGTCTTATATAAGCCTTAAAGTGTAGAACATGTACCATAACAGAAAGCAATTTCAATTTTCTCTTTTTCTATGTCAGTACAGTCAATAAATGCTATTATCTCCACGTATCAGTACTGTTGAACCCACCTCATGGCATTGTCATTTTTTTTCTATAAATGTTCACTATTCTCTTTTTTTACTTCTAAGAATAGAGGTTACTAGAAGTACTCATTGAGGAATGGGCCAAAGAACTGTTGCCCCAGGCCTGAATGCACTGATGTCCATTTTAACTTATTGCACTACTACTTAAAGCTGCCATTTGTAATTAGGTCTGGCCCGCATAACGATAAGATACTATCTGTGTTACTGCAGTCTGATAGTGTGGCAGCTTTGGCCTAACAGAAGAAGACCAGAGAGCACAGGTGAGTCTAGGGCAGGGTTCACATCTGCCATCTACTGCTACAAAAAAAATCATAACCCTGCAGATTTTTTGGTCAGATGGACTGGTGTAATTTAAATATGAGAAGACTATATAATACTGTGTTTTTAGAGCCAAAGGTCCCTGGGGATTTGCACGGTACACATTGTTCTACTACAATCATGTACCAGCAAATGTGAAAGTGATAATTTTGCAGAAATAGTTTCCAAGATATTGCTTTTATATTACAGCTGCATTTGCCTGTAATTGTTAAAATCGTATGCCCCAAACATTATCCCAAACTTTTCCCTTCAGTATCACCTCAGCAGTACCTGAGTACAGTACAGTACCTACAGACTGTTGGTCATCAGTCAGTATATTAGGATAGAATGTTATTTTTTCCTTTCCTTCATTTGTAATTGTGGTGCATTTTACTGGTAAGATCCATAGACTGTATATATAAATGGACATAGTTAACGTGCTAGCCGCTGTGTGCCAAATAGGATTTGCTCCAGGAGGCTCTTCCAGCTCCTTCTGACCCTGGCTCCAATTGACTTACATTAGGATCTGGTCACTCGTCTCTCTGTACCTGCTGCAGTGAGCCTCATCATCTCGTAAAATGCTCTTATTAACCTGCTCTACATGATCCTGAATTTTTGTATTTATTTTTTTTGCTATTCTGTTCGTCAGAAAAATTCTATGCATAACATAGAGTCGGGCTCCAGATTCACTCCTGTAACCGTGAGCATTACGAGCCTCATTTCAGCGGCGCTGAAATGCTGCGGGTGACGTCACACTCACTTTTTTATACAGTCTATGATAAGACCTCATAACTTTGAAAAGAGAGATAACCCATTGTAATAAAGCTGACTCGTGAACACTGAAGTGAATTTAATGCCAGTGCCTTAACTTGAATTCCCTTTTATGCTGTGTCACTGCTCGTACTGTGCAGCTCTCTTTATCTCAGGTGTCTTATCATGCCCATGTGTTTTCTTCCATCTTTTCCCTCCACATCTGTCCAGCTGTAACCACTGAACAAAGTGCTCCTCTGTTGCCCAGGCAACGGCACTGTTGGGGAAGTGTGCTTTTTAATTGGCTTTAGCTTTGTCTTTGGCTTTGGCCAGGATTCAGAAAGGAAACTTTTAAGTTGTGTCATGAGTCCAAAAGATCTTCTGAGCCACTCCCCTAGGATCAGAGAGAAGTGCTTTGTGGAGGAAGACCCGTGGCAGGAGTCAAGTGAGATGGAAAAGTGTCTTTTTTTAAGTTGAAAAGATGAAAGATTCACAGGGCACGAAGCGAGAGTGGAACCTGCTGAGGTCAACACCAGAGCACTTGTCAGGGGCCACAGAGCAGCTGCAGGATTGAGACCGGATTAAAAGTTTAAACAGGGAGAGTGTCTGTGGGGACACCGAGTGTGCTAATCCCACTGTTATTATCTATTACGATATCACAGCTTGTTAAAAGAGGGGAATGATTACTTGAGCCATGTTTGAATCAAATAATTAGACTCTGTTAGAAAGATATCTCAGCAGAGTAATTACAGCATTTAGACTTACTTTTATAAATCAACAATATGTCAAAGCAGAGTTCAGGGTCAGAATTCAAACACTGAATCCTCTTTGTGTTTCATTTTAATAGCTGAAGTAGATATTGTTTATCAGCTTTAACTGCAGGCTTATGGAAAATGTCTGGTTGCATTCTTTACAAATATTCTATACTGTGACTTTGTGACTCTCAACAGCTCATCTAAAGAGTATTTCAATTATTCTCTTATTGTTGTTTATGTAACAACAATTTTCTCACCAGGAAATAATAAAACCGCTAAGTTTATAATATTTAAAAACAGAACAAAATCTGGACCAAGCTGAAAGCGACTTGTGCAGGACAAAGTCTGGAGAACAGCAGAAGACGGCTTCAAAGAGTCAGAGGAAACAAGATTTCAGAAATAAGCCCATGGACAAGAGAAGCAGAGGCCGAGGAGGCTGCGCTTAAAGCAGCAGATAGACAGTATTAGTGAATTATTGATGGGCAGATCTTTTACAATATTGAACTAACCATGATCCTGAGGGGCCCATAAAGATAGAGATAGAACCAGAAAAAGAGCACATTCTGTCTTTCCAAAATGTGGCTTTCGTGACCTAGCTAAGAATATAAATGTTAATGTGAATTTCAAATAGAGATGGAATAACACAGATAAATACTTTGATTTGGGGCCTATATTAAGCACTTTTTTTGATATATGTTATAATGTTGTTTCCTCATCACATACATAGTTGTGTTTTGTTTCATTCACACAAGTTTAACAGGCAAACCACCTTGTGATGTCATGGGGTGATACAGGAAGTGCTCCACTGTGTTTTTAAACTCCTGTGAGGGTAAAATGAAGTGTTAACTTGAAAACTACTGCTTTATGCCATCATATAGTGGAGCAGAGCATTTTAAGCATGGAGATGTAAGACTAATGATAAAGGATTAACTCAAACATGTGAGAATGAAACAAAACACAAGTCCACATGTTTTTGAGGATGTAATAACATGATAGAGTCAGTTTTGTGTAATATAAGACCTTTAAGTGTGCTTTGAACAGGTATCCAAAGATAAATTAATGTCTTTAAGTTTAATTGTTTAGGGAATGTAGACCTAGTGACAAACTTTACCTAACAATCCTTTGAGTATGTGTAAAACCAAACATTTGAGAGAAGCTGGTCCCCGTTTATTTCTTCTTCGTGGTCTCATTGATCGTGCTCGTGGTGACTGGTGGTTGTCCATTGGCTGTTCACTTCCTGTGGACTCCCCGCTCCTCGGCTCGCCGCCTCATGACAGACTGATTAACTAGAGCTCGGGCCTTAATAGCAGAGAATCGATGGCGCAGTCCAAGTGTGCACTCTGCAGAATGACGGACCCTTTACTGCGGCGCACGGGGCACGAGTTTGGACCGGAGCCATGCGTTTGTCTGAGATCGCCACAGTGAAAAGAGAGTGTGTGTGTGTGTGTGTGTGTGTTTAAAGTCTCCGCGCTGAAGGGAGTAGGCAAAGGGAGCAGAGTTTTAAGTACACTTGTGGAAGTCACTCAGGAGGTCGCACAACTCAAAGACGGACGATCGACTCGCCTTCAGTGCACTGGTGTGATTACGTCAATAAAGCCCGAGTCTGCAGGAGATCAAATACACATCAAGACCCAAAGACAAGGAGCCAAAGTCAACACAGGTTCAAAAGCAACTATTAATACTTTGCAGCTAATGTCATTCCCTTGGGGTGTGAAGCTAACTGTGGGCACTGCTCAATCTGAGGTGTGTTAGACTTCAATTTGTGCTTTATTCTATTCACAACATAAAGAAGTGACTTGAAGTGACTTACATGAACCATTGATCACAGGCTGCAGAAAATGTGTTGTTTTCTTGAGGTTTCATCTTATCTTATATTATCTATCTTATAAGTTTTTGTTTTTTATTGCTAATGTGTGTGCATTGTGTTACCATGGTAACCGCTGAACATTGCACCATAGAGATACTTGTTGACCCCCCCAGCATGATGCCGCACACTGTCACCTGGAGATGCTGATGACTGCAGAACTGTAGAGCACACACTTTATATGATAATCTTCTGGCCTCCTTTTGACTGAAACTATCTGAAATTATGACGTATATTTGAATATGTGGCAAAAGGAAAATAAATTTGTCAACTGGACAAATGGATTCTACCTGGACACTGAGGGATTTTTCACATATATTTGAATATATTATGCAATATCTTACCCATTTCTCAATCTTAATTTTTATATTTTCTGTCTTTTTGTTTCTTTTTTGTGTACTGTTTAAAATATTTAACACTAAATATGAGCTACATGGAGCTCAACAGTTACCACCTGCTCCAGTCCCGGAAGTAAATTTTCCATTCATTTTTCTTATAGACTTTTTAAAATGTTTTAATAATTTAGTGGTTTATAAATATTCAGAAACAGATTTAAAATAAAATTACAGGTCATTGTGATCATTAGTCACCACATTGCTCGTTATCCTTGATCATTAAAACTTTTTTTTTTTAATTTATATGAAAAATGAATGAGAAATTCCCAAATCACAGAGCCTCACGTTATTGAAAATGGTTGTTTATCATCTAAACCTGAACTTGAAATTTAAAGTATTATGCAAAATGGGTTCTTTTGAGCTTTAAGTCATATTAAAATGCTGTTACCTCATCAAAAACATACATACAACAGACACATACACACAAAACAACATACATTTTCAAGTTAGCATGTGCCTTTTACATTTTGTTCAGGAAAGATTGACAATTCCAGGCTCTGAATTTATCCAAATGATCCCAGTGAAGTGTATGGAGTGTAAAAACACAGTGGAGCACTTTCAGTATTACCACATGACATCACGAGGTGGAACGGTTTCAGTTTGAGAGAATAACAGAGCCTAAATATGCAGAATTTGTGTATTAAATATGCGTGATTGAGACAAAACACAACTCCGGGTATGATCTGAATGAGGAAATAACGTAAAGTAAATCAGAAAATATAATATGGGCCGTTATCCTAAGTGTAATAATGTGCTATCAGTTGGGCTTTCAGGGCAGAGTATTAGTATATGTATTAACACAATAGTTGGACCAGAAACATAACTTATAACTTGTAATTTGCGAGCTCTCTAATGAAACAGGAATAAACTTTAACACTTTTAATTTCATATTTTACTTTTATTTTTTTACCCTTATGAACTTGCCCATTACATCTGAGTCAACAGCCTTTGGCAATGGGCTGCAAGTGTCGAGATAAGTGCATAATATACTTCAGCCCCCATTTATGTATTTGCTGTAATTATCTAGTGCTGCAGGGGCTACTTCAACCACGTTTTCACATGCAGACTATAATGTGGGAAAAATACTCATAATGAAAAGAAATCTACAGTTGCGCTGTGTTAGTTTTTCTTATTTTCTTATTTTTCTTTTGTTTAAAATATCTTTGCGGGAGAAAAATCTGTATATTGTGGATTATTCTGTATAATCCAACCCTTTATGTGGGATATTAAAGGTCCGATCTTATGCAAAATGTACTCTTCTAAACTTTAAGCCATGTTATAATGTAAACACATACATGGAGTTTTGTTCACACATGCTTGAATAATCCTTTATCTGTAGTCTGCCTATCTCCAAAGATCAAAATGCTCTGTTCCACCTTGTGATGTCATGAAACAGTATTATTAGCAGCTACCCTTTACCTTTTGTTTTGTAGAAATCAGAAATGCTGAAATGATCCAAATGATAATTCAGAATCATTGTGGAGTTTTAAAACGCACGGGAGCACTTCCTGTATCACCACATGACATCACAAGGTGGAACAGAGTGTTTTCTGTTTGAGAGAGGAGCTCAGTATGGAGGTGTTTTATTAAATATGGATTGTGTTTTTAACATGTGATTGAAATTAAACACAACTCTAGGTATGTTTTTGATGAGGAAACCTTATAATACCATAGATCAGATTATAGCATAATATGGGCCCTTTAATAGTAGTTTTAATATATATTTTTGCAGATTCTTTTAAGTTTCAACAACACTTTTTAATCCATTGTAATTACCGTATTTTTCGGACTATAAGGCGTATCTAAAATCATCACATTTTCTCAAAAATCAACAGTGGCCTTATAATCCAGTGGCCTTATGTGTGATCTTTGGTTGTGTTTAACCTCCAACCGATTTTATGTTGTCCACATTACGGCTAATAACGTATTAGTGGGCGTAATATGTTGGCGACATATAGGGCGACTGTGCAACATACCGGTAGTTCTGCCGTGTGCTGTACAACATATAGGGCGACTGTGCAACATACCGGTAGTTCTGCCGTGTGCTGTACAAGGACCAAAATGCCACCATTACCATGCAGATTTCAGGTTTTTAGTGTTAAAACTGAACAATGTTGAGAGGGATCAGGGCATGTTTGATGCCCAAATCACCAACTGTTAAACTTGTATTTTTGTGTTAGCTACAACTGAGAGTTATTGTAAATGACCTGAATAAAGTTCGATTTATCCAACACACGTTTTGTTTCGCTTATTGCGCCTTATAATCCGATGCTCCTTATGTGTGGACAATGACAAAAACTTTACAACTTTATTGGCAGTGGATTTGTCCTGGCC
>JACN01033704.1:0-19688 GCA_000787155.1 Scartelaos histophorus | reverse complement strand
TTGCAATTAATTAATAATTCAAAAATATCAGTGGTGGAAGAAGTACTCAACTGCATCTGAATGGAGAAAATCATATGATGGACACTCCAATAGGAAAGTTACGCAATGCACCTTTAAACGAAGCACAGATACCTAAAATATACTCAAGTACAGCACTTTACTAGTTTTCCTCCACCTCCACGAGTTACAGTGAGTCGTATTAAAACCCTCCAGGACTCCTCTTTGGTTTATCACACTCCTACAGATGGTCTGAATACCACAGTCAGGCTCATTACTGCCCCAATTCAACAGATACATTTGTGCTTCAGTGGACCCTAATAACTCAGTGAACAAAGCCTCTCTCTTGTGTCTCTGTACACAGTCGCACACAGTGACCCACAGTCAGCACACACACATATGCAAATCACTCTTCTATGGAAAATACTACAGTATAAACACATTAGGCCATATTAGTGAGCCCTCTGTGTGAATAAACCCTACTAACACAGACATCACACTATTAGAGCATGCAAAACAGCTTGATACGTTCACATTATTTGCTTAAGTTCAATAAAAAGAAAAAGTTACCATCATTATAGTGAAACATGCAGACCTATGCAAATCAATGGTCTTGTTTGTTTTAGACAAGATGAACCAACGCAGTATGATATTTCTAATGTCATAATACAAATGGGGACTCAACGTTTGCTTGGACCATATGCTTTCCTATGCTGCACAAATTTTACTGAAACAAAGAGTCCACAATACACCTACATAACTACTGCAATATCAGTAAATCAGACGACCCCCCACCCTCCCCACTCCCCCCTTTAGTGCAACGTGGGACAATGGTGCGTGGGACCTCCAGCTGTGCGTCCTTTAACGTGTAGATATTCAAAGCAAACATGGGTGGACTTACTGTCTGCAAAGAAAAATAAACAGGCATATACACAGGCATTTTATCATTGCATACATCCAAGTTCACTCCCAGCAAAGTTGCACGGTGTACCTTTAATGACAGCAAGTTATAACGAGTCCAATAATAGATAATAAACTTAACATCACAGTATTAGAGCTGTCCTGACACACTCTTATTATAAACAATGTCTTTGTTATTACTGCTGGTTTAACAGAGCAGGAGACGCCCCTTGTGTTTCATTAACCACACTGCGTTGGGAATGCGACCATCCCGTTAACAGCAAACCGGAAGTGTGTCAAAATAAAAGCCCATTAAAGCGCGATCTGGCCACAGTCAAAAATATAGAGGCTTAAAAATGACAAAACGTGATTAAAAATGGCTGATTAAAAACGCGCATTCTATTTGAAATATTAGCAAATAAGACGAAGGAAAAGAAAAGGACCTATTTTTGCGCTGATTTTATTTTGAAAGCGCGTCGTCTCTGCGCGTTCGCGGAGCTTTACGCGCAGCCGCTCACTTATCTCCGTGTCGTCGCCAGGATTCAGCAGCATTGAAGCGCATCTCATCTCCGATTACCACAATCACAACAAGAAAAGCTGTTTTTGGGATACATTTATATCACACTGAGGCCAGACGATCAGGTGAGTCTAAAAAAAGAGTCTAAATGTAGAAAAATATAGGCCTGTAATAACCTAACAATTATTAAATGTATGTAAAGGGATTGACTCAAATATATAACCTACGCAATGTTTTGTGGCTGTGTGGATGAGAGAATAACACAATCAAACATGATGTACTGAGCATGGGACACACACACACACACACACACACACACACACACACACACACACACACACACACACACAGACACACACACACACACACACACACACACACACACACACACACACACACACACACACACGCACACGCACACGCACACACACACACACACACACACACACACACACACACACACACACACACAGAGAATACACAAATTATAATCTTTTATGCTGGCAGAGGTCCTTTTTTGTCCACACAATGCCTGTAATTGCAAGCAAACATTTAGTTATGAGTTAGAGCATCGCTGCGTCTTTCACCACAATAATACTACCAACTCTGTAGTTATTAAGCTCCTCTCCAGGGCACCTCGCCAGCTACATTTTAGACCCATTACTTACATAACCACTGAGACCTTAATAAACCACACAAACACTGCTATTCCATGTGTTTTTCTGATGTATCCAGTTGTACAATGGAGCTGGTGCCAGATTTGTGGAGACAGGAACTATGGCTTCCTCCTGGGGTGACCTGGGAGGACATGGAAAGCCTGGGACCCTCTGCACGCCCCAGACCCCAGGACCTGCTCCTCACGCTGCCCCTCGCTTTGGGATTTGTCGGTCTGCGTTTCCTGTTTGAGAGGTACACCCACATTTGAAAAATACACAGCAGATTGTGACTTATTATAATCTTTAAATAGCATGTGTAAATAATGTGTTTATTTAAGTAACATTATCCAGGGATTAGACATTTCAATTGTCAGTGACTATGACTATATAACTATTTATTAACTATGATATGATTCATGTTTAACTATGATATGCTTTAAGTTTAATTACCTATTTCTGCATATTTTATAGGCTGCAGTATTCTATAGGAATAAATATGGGCTATTTAACTTCTGTGTGCCTCTGTTGACTGCTGTTTACTTAATTTAATACTTTGTTTTTATCACATTTCACATTTTTTGGGTTTACACTACTTGAACATGTGTTGCTCTAAACTTTTCCAGTCGAAATCTGATCATTTTGAGTGTTACCTGCTATAATGTCCACACATAAGTCATTTATAATTTACAGTAAAGTGGAACAACAGCACCACAGGGCTATTATCCAGCTCTTTGTTCCCCTCTCCACAGGTTCTGCGCCCCACCCATGTCCAGATGTTTGGGGGTGAGGGACAGGTTACAAGTGCCTGCAGCCCCCTCCCTTAAGCTGGAGTCCTATTACAAACACCAGAGCAGAAAGCCCTCTCAGGTAAGTCATTAAACCATAGGAAGTAAAGCACACAGCGTTTAATGATATCTGAGTCGAGTAAAACTTCCTCAATGAGCGCACAATGAGACAAAGCTCTGTGCAAGAGGTAGTGATGGAGACACTTCCTTGTTTCTGGAAAAACAGCTCCCAGAGGAAAGCTCCACTATAAGCTCCACTATAGGTCAACATGGGGAACTAACACAACAGCTTGTTACACCGCGTTTAGTTTTAACTTTGTGTATAAATGAGATAGTCTTATTGTAATCTAGGCTACAAACTTTAAACTTTGTTGAAATATTTATAATGAATGATGAATGAATGAAATCAAGGAAATAAAGCCAATAGTGACCTTGTTTTGTCTGTTTCCCTATTGTTTTAATTCATATTTATTTCTCATTGTCACCCTGATCTATAACATTCATGTAATATTAATGAGTAATGATTTCTTTCTTAGCCCATAGAATGAATTATACCGTATATACAGTATATATAGTATAATTTTCTATGGAATGGCCATTCAGATCAAAATCTCTACTGTAAAAGCAACATTTTTTTTTTCTTTTAGCTAAATTATTTACCACAATCTAAGGTGATTTGTTTTGACATGTTTGTAAATCCTGTGAATCCCTTGATGCATATTAAAATGAAATGAATTAGTTACATGCTACTTATTAGACCAGGTGGCCTGACTAAGACTTTTTTTTTTGTCTTTCAGAAAGAAATAGTGCTTCTGATGTCACAATGTGGGAAAAGTCAGAGGCAAATTGAGACGTGGTTCAGGCTTCGCAGGAACCAGGACCGGCCGGGTCAGACCAAGAAGTTTGGGGAAGCTGCGTATGTTGAGATCTCTCTGTCATCATATATATAAAATGCAAAAAGATGTATAGTAATGACTGCTTTATTCTTTAACAGATGGAGATTTTTCTTCTACAGTGCAGCCTTTATTGCTGGATTATGTTGCCTAATTAATGTAAGTGACTTAAAATAAGAAAACACAACCACTAAACAGATTTCAAAGCATCTCCTTATGTTGAAACGTGATGCCATTTGTTTTTTGCTCATAGAAATAGGACTATAGGACATCAGTACCAGTTTGACAGAGTTTAATATGATGCTTATGTTTACAGAGGCCATGGTTTTGGGACTTGAGGGAGTGTTGGAAACAATATCCTATACAGGTAAAGTCATGTTTAATACTATGTAGCTTTTCTGGTGTGCAGGATGTGTTATTACTGTGTACATAAATGGATGTAGCTGGCCAGCCCCTGTGCTCCAAACAGGAAGTGAGATTGAGCAAAGTAACTGGTTCCTTTGAGGTCTAGTATCAACGGAAAAAATCTCCGTCCCTCTTTACCTGCTTCTATAAGGCCTCTCATTATCTGTGCATAGCGAGCGGATTTACAGTCTTGTTCCTTGTTCGCTCTTGTTGTTTGTTGTACATGTGTATGGAGTATGGTGTGAGTGTGGTCCTGCATCTCTCACTGAGCCTGTTGGAGAATGAGCTCCTCTGTTCCTCTATTCCCTGGGGCAGTGGGTGGGCAGGAGGGTCCATGATGGAGAGTTTGTCCAGTGTCCCTCACGGTGACAAATGTTTCTGTAGTAACACTGTCGCTCTTATGAAATCAAGGAAATAAAGAGAAAGAAATTTGTTGTTTCTTTGTTGTTTTAATTCTTCCTATTTCCTCCCTGTCACCCTGATTTGTAACACTCACGTAATATGAATGACTAATGTTTTTTTTTTTCTTAGCCCATGGAAAGTACTCATTATTGGTACTACATGCTCGAGCTGGGCTTTTATGAATCGCTACTTCTCAGGATCTCAGTGGATGTTAAAAGAAAGGTAATGTGTCATTTTTAATAATCAAATCACATCTTTGAAAATATGACCTGTCTTGTTTGTAATTATGTTGTATCTTGATGCATGTTGTAGGATTTCAGGGAACAAGTGATCCACCATTTGGCCACAATCTTCCTACTCAGTTTCTCCTACTGTGCCAACTACATTCGCATCGGGACACTGGTCATGCTGCTTCATGACTCTTCCGACATCCTGCTAGAGGTGCAACTGTCATTTTCATCCATATTATTTAGATTTTTTTAGCTGTGGGATATTTTAATAGATGAGATAAAAGGAGCCTGATAATAACTGAAACAAATTTATAACCCAATAGTAGATTTTAACCACGAAAACTAAATCCAAATGGATAATATTGTAAAAAAAAAAATAATGAGCTACAAGAAATAAACAGCAGACACTTACTTAGTACTGAGTTTGCATCTGTAATGAGTGAGTTAAAGCTTAAATAACAAAAGAAAATGTACACATGATATATATTATCTCACCTGAAAAATCTGAAAAATATTGTTTCAGCTTATTTATTTATTTATGTAGTTATTTATTTATTTATTTATTTGATAGGGACAATGCACATTAATGAACATAAGTATAAAACAAATGTAAATATGCCAGATTTTAGCTCATTTTCATCCGTAGTCCCTCGGCAGGCAAATACATAAAAATACAACATTCAACACAAGCAGCAAAAACAAAGATCTAGTGATCACATGACTGGTTGGTTTTCAGCCATAGTTTGAGTTGTGTTTTAAAGCTGATCGGTGTAGTTTTCTGAGCAATAAGTTGATATAGTAATTATGTAAGTGACCTAAGGCTGGTTTGAACTCTAGAGATCTTAAGAAAAGTCATATCTTGTGAGAGATGTTTGCGTGCACACATGTCTGAGTGCACACATCTCATGACTGGATCCTGCTGACTGTTACTCCAGGTAATAAGCAGCCAGCAGTAGAGATGCATGAGAGGTTTTGCTTTGAAGTTAACTTAGCTGTGAACATATGCGTCGTAATTCAGTAAAAACTGCAGTGTGGGCTATAACAGTCCTGGTACAGTCTTGAAAACCGCGACAAAAGGCATTAAGCTGGTCAGTCTTGCAAATGCCACAAAAACATTGTTAGTGCGGTCACCATTCTGGTGGTTTGACTTGTAACCCGGCCTGGTGGCATCAGTCGCTCATCTTCACCGTAGAATGCATAAAGAAGTGGACTAAGGGAGTGTGACGTCGCCCATAGTGTTTGGTCCAGTCAAATGAAGCTCACAATGCTGGCTTTTATAAGAGTGAATTTAGAGCCAGGTCAATATTAGGAATAGGAATTTATTTACATACAAAATAGCGAAATAAAAACCCCAGAATCATGTACAGCCTGTTAAGACCAGAATGACGAGGCTCACAGCAGCTGTTATAGTAAGAGAGGAGAGAGAGTCGATGCTCACTTCTTCTTTAGACTGCAGAGGCTTGCGGGTTATGCTTTTCCCAGAGATGGATATGTTTAATATCATACTGTGTTATTGCTTTGCCATAGTGCAATTCTAATTAAATTAAAATAACTTTGTTCGTCCCCAAGGTGCAATTAAAAGGTGCACAGAGCTGCTGACATTCGTGCACATAACACAGAGTGTAGTGTGCATTTACATGTGCTCCTGTTTCTTACAGTCTGCAAAGATGTTCAACTACGGCACAGGCTGGAGGAGAACATGCGACTCTCTTTTCATCGTGTTTGCCGCTGTTTTTCTCATCACTCGTCTGGTCATTTTCCCAAGCAAGTAAGATATGTTTTTTATGTATTTTTCTCCTCCTCCAGTACTTGATTAAAATATTAGCTAGTTTATCATCTCATCTCAAAGTATTTTATGCTAATCTAAAACCTGTTTGACCACAGGATCATCCACACCACTCTAGTTCTGTCTATGGAGGTATTTGAGCCCTTTTTTGGTTACTACTTTTTCAACATTCTTCTGATGGTGCTGCAGGCTCTGCATCTGTTCTGGGCTGGTTTAATCCTCAGAATGATCTATAAGTTCCTCAAAGGAAAGGTGAGGAAGTGTACTTTCTTTACTTTCTTGACCAGGACTCAAAAATCAATTTCACTTCTTTAATAGGATGTAATTTACACTGAATAAGAGTTTCTTTCATTTTACTATGTGGTCTTTTCTAGGTCTTTGATCATGACAAATAAAAAATATCATAATGAACAATATCATTGAAACTAATTTATGCCACTGAAAAAAAAAAAAAAACAACTGAAGAAAATGTCCACACAATAAATATTGATCCTCTGTACAGTTTAAGCATCACATAGTGAAAGATAAGTCACTGACTATAAAGTAAGTCAGTATTATTGTCATTACCATGTGGTTCTGAAAAAGTTCAAGATCATCTATAGTTCTGTATCCTATTACCATTATGCAAAGTTTACTTAAATATTAGAACATTTTCGAGGTTGTTAGTATTATTACATTGTTATAACATATTTTTTATAATATATTTAATTTTGATTTCAGCTGGAAAAGGATGAGCGCAGTGATGATGAAAGTGAAATTGAAGAGGATGATAAAGAGGATGAGGAACAGTGTGAACAGGGCGCCCCCTGCTGCTGGGACAGAGGCAAAGACAGTTTTAACTCCAAACTCTCTGTTCTGACCAACAGTTGTGTCCTGAACAATTTAACCAACCACAGAGCGTCTGCGGCCGACCGCATGAGGAAAGCCCAGTGATGATGTGAAGGGCTGAGCTGTGAAAAAGCCATACAGACTTTTTAATACTTTGAGGTGAAAGCCACGGTGATGATCACAAACACTGTATGTCATTACACTAGAGAATGTTGGTTTGATTAAGAGAACATTTAGTTTGTAAAGGCTTTTATTTCTTTTTGCTGTATCTGTCATATATAAAAACGCCTATGAAATTCACTGCACAGCCCAGTGCTGTGTCAGTCAGGTCCTGGTGAGGGATGCTCCATGCATGTGCCGCTCAAGGCAAAACTCACTTTAGCCTTTTGTGCCTTTGTTACTAGTATATATCTTTGTGTACATAGTTTATGATTTCAAATGATCTGCATATTGCACATCACAAACAGCTGGTGAAAAATACAATTTAGCGTATGCTGGACTGGATGTGTATCTGTCAGTGTTCATTTGTTCATTTGTTCATTTCAAGTGTTCATTTGCAAAAGCAGATCATTCATTTAAGTTGAAAACATATATTTTGTTACAATATTCCGTGTGTAATATCAGTACAACTAAGAGAGTGGATTTGATGCTTTGCACATAGTACTGAATGTCTCACCTGTTTTAATGGCACCTGTCTGCACCTGTTTTTGCTAATGAACAAATGAATGTGATGTTTTTACATTTTATTTGTAGAGTAATAGTTCTTACAAAAGAAAAAGCAGTAAAACCAAAGTCTGGAGAATGACTGTAAACCAAACAGTGAAGCACAGAGACGCAGCAGAAGCAGCTCATGCTCTGTAAAACCACACAGTCATTGCCTTTCATGTTCCAAACCTTTTGTATTATTGTAAATATATTCATATACCACTCACT
Organism: Scartelaos histophorus; assembly: GCA_000787155.1. Lineage (NCBI taxonomy): Eukaryota > Metazoa > Chordata > Actinopteri > Gobiiformes > Gobiidae > Scartelaos > Scartelaos histophorus. Next base: position 11,356 of record JACN01033704.1, on the reverse strand, counting down.
CTTCATTACTAACACCATACAATAAATTGTATTCAAGAATATGCTGAAGAGTCACGTCTAACACAAGTAAAACGCCTGGAAGACGAAAGAAAAGAATATTTCCAAGGACATGTAATACAAAGTCTGCCCAGCAGGCGGTGCTGTCATACACGTTTTACACGGGACAGGGCAAAGAGTGGCGTGTTTTTACGTAGACTTTAAAACTAAAGGATACTGGTAGAGACAGGCACATCCTGTAAAAAATGCAACTGCGTGATGGATCCAAAGACAAAAAATGTGCAGAAGAAGAAAGAAAAAGAAAGAAGCACTGCAGTTCTCTGGAGCTCCCAAATGTTTATTTCAATCACACCACAAAGTGACTTGAACCGAAACGTCACATGGTGTCACACCACAATGTCACAACGTGACCTTCTGGGCTTGACCCGAAAAGTCGCATTGTGTAATTGAAATAATAATGTGTGAGCTTTAAAGAAGTGCTGCCCGGATCTCTGTCTACTTGGAAACTAAACGAGATGAGAATCAGTTATGTCTATTGTGAATAGTGAATCTATCTATCTATCTATCTATCTATCATCTTCAATTTTGGAGTTAAAAAAACAATGACACTTTTGTCCATTTGACACGGAGCTGTACCAGTATTGAACATTTGGACAGTTATGTAAAGTCTTGTTTGACAGGACAGAAAGAAGTGGAAGAACACAAAACAAGCATTAAAACTAACAGGAATCTGCTCTGGAAAATGAAGAACTTGTTGCCACCACTAAGATACTGTATGGATTTGCCCCACATGGTATTATTACTGTTTAAACTGTTTAAACAAATACTCAATGGGCATTTCACATTTACATATTAGAATTATTTTGGTCATTACTTCAATTTAGTTCTTTAGAGATGTAGCTCTATATAGCATTAAGATATAGCCTGTCTTTAGGTCATTGTATCTGAACTATCTGGCTTCAGTGTCAAATAGACAATTTCAAGAGGAATTTATGAGGGAACAATGGCATTAGTGATTAGCTCATGCACAAAAAATATGAACTTTTAATAGTTACAAGTAGTTTTAGTTATGAAACGTGACTCTAAGCAAAACACATATGCTACACAGACACACGAACGAAACATTGTGGAAAACAGAGTGAATTATTGGTACCACTTGGGTCTTAAGACTTTCTACAGGCGTCCTCCACGTGGCAAGCACATGGACACGATCATGAGACCCAAATCCAGAAATAAAAGCCAGAGGAAAACATCCACTGATCGGTGTTTAGTGCAGACCCTGGTGGTGAGTGGTCGTCTCAGCTCTTGCAGTTAAAGCATTGATACTTGACAGTGACATCATGCTGGGGGTGTTGTGCATGTATGTGTGTGGTGAAATGTTCAGAAGTTACCATGGTGACACAGTGCACACATTAGGAAACACTGTCAAAAGGTTTTAAGATTGTCTGACCGTCTGTCTGGATTCAAACACATTTTCAGGCGTGTTCATGGTCCTGTTTAGGATTTTAAACCAAAAAGATGAGAGAAACTGACTGAAAAACTATTGGTCAATGCTCGCTAACCTGTAATTGTAATGTTACGGTGCCTTGAAAAAGTACATTCACATTATGACCACAAACATAAGTATATTTCATTGAGCTGTAATGCTAAAAACCAACACAAAGTTGCACACAATTGTGAAGCAGAAGGGCAGTCATACATGAGTACATTTTTTTTTACAAATAAAAAACTGAAAAATATGGTGAGTCAATATTTCGTGGAACTGCCTTTTGTTGCAATTACAGCTGCAAGTCTCTTTGGGTTTGTCTCTACCAGCTTTGCACATCTTGAGACTGAAATTCTTCTTTGCAAAACAGCTCCAGCTCAGTCAGATTAGATGGAGAGCGTCTGTGAACAGAGTCTTCAGATCTTGCCACAGATTCTCAATTGGATTTAGGTCAGGGCTTTGACTGGGCCATTCTAAAACACGAATACGTTTAGTTTTAAACCATTCCATTGTATCCTTGGCTTTATGTTTGGGGTCATTGTCTTGCTGAAAGATGAACCTCCGCCCCAGTCTCAAGGGTTTTGCAGACACCAACGGGTTTTCCTCCAATATTGCCCTGTGTTTGGCTCCATAAGTCTTCCCATCAACTCTGACCATATTCCCTGTCCCTGCAGAAGAGAAGCACCCCCAGAGCCTGATGCTGCCACCTCCATATTGGACAGTGGGGATGGTGCGTTTAGAGTCATGAGCAGTGTTAGGTTTCCGCCACACACAGCGTTTTGCATTTAGGCCAAAAAGTTCAAGTCTTATCTGACGAGAGCACCTTCTTCCACATAGTTGCTTCGTCCTCCACGTGGCTTTTGGCAAACTGCAAACAGGATTTCTTATGGCTTTCTTTCAGCAATTTCTTTCTTCTTGCCACTCTTCCATAAAGGCCAGATTTGTGTAGTGCATGATAATAATTGTTCTGTTGAAAGATTCCTCAACCTGAGCTGTGGATCTTTGCAGTTCCTCCAGAGTCACCATGGGCCTCTTGGCTGCATCTCTGACCAGTGCTCTCCTTGTTCAGACTAAGTTTAAGTGGATGCCCTGGTCTTGTAGGTTTGCAGTTGTGCCATACTACATTTTTGGATGATGCTGTAAACAGTTGCTCTGTGAGATGTTTAGAGCCTTGGAAATCTTTTTATAACCTAATCCCGCTTTATACTTCTCCACAACTTTATCCCTGACCTGTATGGTGTATTCTTTGGACTTCATGGTGCTGTCTGCTCCCCAATACTCTCAAACAAACTCTGAGGTTTTTACAGAACAGCTGCATTTATACTGAGAGTAGATCACACACAGGTGAACTCTATGTAATTGTTAGGTCAACACTGGATCCTTCTAAAGCCTCTAAAAGCAATGTGTTGCACTCCGAAAAAAAGGGTGTTGGATCATTTTGCACGCCCACTTTTCAGCTTTTTATGTATGTATGACTGTCCTTCTGCTTCACAACTGTGTGCAACTTTGTGTTGGTCTTTCACACAAAGGTTCAATGAAATATGTTTATGCTTGTGGTCATAATGTGAGAAAATGTAGAAAAGTTCAAGGGGGGTGGATACTTTTTCAAGGCACTGCATTTGAGAAAAACATGTTTAAGAGCACAAATCAGCTCACCTGTCGTAGTTCTAACCAAGTCAGCTCTTATCGGTCAGATTGTGTTAAAATAAAACTCTAAATTAAAGTCTAAACCTGCTTCAGACAGAGCAGATCCTTCAGTTAGCGTCATCTTTCAGTTGATGACAGCAAGTATCAGTTGTGCGGATTATATTTATCAAGCAGACATCCCAGATATTTCTTAAATATGTTTAATCGCCTGTGACCTATTTGCTCTGTGGATTTAATTTCCTGTCCGTCTACAAAGCTTATCATAAAAACAGCATCAGCTCCATGGAAATCTGAAATATTTAATTGTGTTTGGACGGGCAGGCCTACGTGTGTGCATTTGTTTACTCATTTGTATGTGCGCCGTGGAGTTATTAAACCCGTTTGCGGTGACGTGGGGATCCAAAAGCCCAGCGCGATTATTTAAAGGTGCACTATATGACTTTTTTTGTTTTATCTCCATGGTGACAAGCAGGTGGTGCCATCACATCAGGTAAAGTTACAGATCATGTTTATGGAGAGAACACTCGCTGCAGCCTGTAGTCTTATAAAGCAATAAAACAGATGTAATGGAACAAATGCAAGATAGATAATGCCATAGGAACATTCCAGAAACGTTACATAGAGCATCTTTAAAATAACGATTATGCATGGAAAATGAAAGATCCTAATCAATCAATCATGTGTGAAGTTTTACATTATTTTGAAACGGTCTTATTTTATGAATGCAAGCGCCTGTCAGCAATCAGCCTGAAAATAGCTCCATCATTGGCTGAATGTAGGCTACTCCAGTTATGAAAGGGTTACATAACGCACGATAAGGTCTGATTAAATGTGAAATTGTTGCCCTTACGTGATCTTGTCTGTAAAGTGTATGTTCCCAGTGTTTCCTCGGAGCCACAGCCTCAGACAACGGCGCTTTTATCTGAAGTCATGAGTCTGAATAAGACTTTCCCAGATCCTCAGCTAAACCTCAGAGAAACACATATGATTATGACCCCGTTCACACTGAGGATGGTTTAGTAGATACTCGAAAACACAGCAGTTTGTTTTAAAAAATGACTCCTTAACTTATTGTGTTGCCTGGAATGTTCCACACTATGGCATTTAGCTGATAATCTTACATTTACTCCACATTTCCCATCTTATTGCCTAGAAAAACAACATTTTTTACAACAGTCTCACTCATCATGAACCAGAAAAGTTACATAGTGCCTCTTTAAAGCAAATACCATTATTATAAAGAGTTAAAATCCCAAGTTTATTGTTTGGAGATCTGAGGCCAGGATATAGAACCATAAAAAGAGACAAACTTGACTTTTTTTAAAGCCACAAAACACTGACAGACTCCATAACTTTTAATCAGCTTAAACTCTGACACTCCTCATATATAAATGAGGTCAACACATATTTAACCCAATTTAACCCGATTCTTTGGCTCTTTAAAACGTTTATAAATCTAGATCCCGCTGTCAGTGAATGTGAGTATAATTGTGTGTTAACAGTACACACACATACTGCCGGGCCCCGTGTGAGTGTGGTCATGGAAAGGACACACAATGTTCTTTTCTGATTTAATTTACAACATAAGAACAGGCGGAGGGCAGGGTACAGACAGCACTTCCTCTAAAAGTTTATAGTAATAAGAGAAAGGCATAGGCTCTATAAGTGACCTACTCTGTAAGAAAAAATGTACTGTGTCAAATACCGGGTTATGTGCTTATTTGGTAGGATGTTGCTATTGGAGGCTGGTACTTTCATCTCACAATAAAAAGGTCCTGGATTTGTTAGTTCACTGGTAACTCTAAAATAATACTTTGAGATGTAACTATACCTTTTGGCTTGTCCATGCATTTTTTGTGATACTGCAATGATTTATGGGTATTGCCAATTCTAATTTTGTAGACATATTCCCAGGCCCATATCTGTAATTTTGGAAGGGCAAGTCTGCAGCTTTGTCCTCTTTGCTCCCCTGTGAATCTCCAATAGGAAAATATATAATGCATAATAGTGATGGGACAATGACAATTTGATTTTCAATTTTAGACTCCCGACTTTTGATTCTCTCCAGATTTGATAACCTCTTTAACATTATCTTAAAACACAAAATATACCATCAACACTGAATTTAAAACATTGTAAAGCCCAGAATTTTTTTTTTCATGCATAATAAACCCTAACATTTAGTGCTTTACTGCTGTACATCTATGAAATAAATGACCTATAATAAAAATAAATAAATAACTTTGTAAAATAGGTCACGAGTCCTTAAGATTAAACTAAAATAGTCCCATAGCAATTGGTCATTATGAATAAATGTATATGTATGCAGCCAAAACAGAAAAAAGCCAGATTATGCACATTGTCCTATTATTACATATGTTATTTGCAGATAAGGACAAGTCTTACAAATAACTGTTGCTTTTTTTCTCTCTTTTTTTTAACAAAAGGAGCCTATTTCTCAATATTTTGTCTCTCAATTTGATTTGAAAACCAAGGCAAAGTGAAGTGCTGTCAGGAAACAGGTCCAGACGCAGGAAGTGACGGACCTCTTCAAATAGCTTGTGCCGCTTGATTAGGTTTATCATTCATTAGGAGCTTAATCTGAAGTCGGTAGCACATGTTGCACCGAACACTTTTGCCCTCTTTCCACTGCTTCTGTCCATTTACTGTGATTACCGCTCATTTCACTCCCGCTGAGTCAAAGCTCGGGGCCTCACTGCCAAACTGGTGGACATCGATTTTAGCCCCGGCTCTCAACCGTTGCTAAGGGCAGTCGCTCATTGGCTTCATGGGTTGCTAAGTGTCCATTGAACAGTGAATCATTCTTTAGTTCAGAAATAAAAATGGTCTGATGAAAAGGTTCTCCAGCGTCCTGCTATGACAAACCAGCCAACGTGCAAAGAAAATAACAGGCTTTTCATCACAAACATCTTATCGTATATTTGATGGAACTATAAGCAATGATTTGAGTGTTTTGGGGTATTTGGAGATTGCCATCAGCCCTAATCTTACCACAATAGTATTTATTTATTTATTTATTTGACAGGGGCAGTGCATATTAATGAACATGTGTAATTACAGTGTAAATATGACAGATTATAAATGTTCATTTCCATCTGTAGCCAATAGTGATGCAGAAAACAATTACAAAATCCAAAACGGTGACAAAGAAACATAACACAGAACAGTAAAAGGCCTAAAAGTTTGAAAGTGTTCACAGGTTTTCCTTCATTCACAGTATTGACTTTAGCTCTTGCTCCCGGATAGCATGTCATGACAAAGCAGCAGTCAATGGAGTGTGGTTTTGTTTTCAAGAATTTCTCATTTCAAGACGGAGCAATATGTGTCTTGCCTCAGAGCAGATAAATTGTAGCACAAAAAAGCACAAAAAAAAAAAGCAAATGGGCAATCTGCTCTGGCTTCTGAGAGTCGTGAAAATGGTAAATGGTCACATTTTTATAAAGTGCTTCACAGCACTCAGAGTACTTTACATCAAGGAGCTCCTCACTGATTCACTCACACATTCATACACCAGTGTACGCACACACTGGGGGCAAGGCAGGTTAAATGTCTTGCAGAAAAAAAATATATATATTAATTTATTTATTTATTGGTTTATTAGGACAGTTTACAATTACATTAAGCACAGTGACAGAGATATTTATACCAGATTGTAGCTCAGAGCTAATTTCCATCTGTCGTCCAACACAAAACAACTATACAATATACAAATATACAATACAATAAATATTTACAAGTTAAAAGTTCAATGTATAATGTAATGTAATGTAATGTAATGTAATGTAATGTTGTAACACTGTCAGTTTGGTAATCTGTGGCCATCAGGTGATACCCACAGGGGGAACCTCTGATGGCAAAAATACCTGTTAAAGTTAAAACAACTATACAATATACAAATATACAATACAATAAATATTTACAAGTTAAAAATGCAATATATAATATAAAGTAATGTCATGTAATATGATATTGTAACACTATTGGTCTGGTAAATACATTCACATTTATCTCAAGTTCGGGATTTGAGCCACTAACCTTCAGACCAATGGATAAAACTCTACCAAATCAAAACCTGTAATAATCAGGATGCTCATAATGCATAAAGCAAGAAAACATGGGGCCACACCGAATGTTTTAAACAGGTTGGACTTGTTGTACAGTTACTTGCTTCTGTTTGCAGTCATTGATGTGTTCTACAAACATATCTTCGGATCTCGTCCACAGCGTTGATCAAAAAAATCCAAAAGCGTGCCCAACCTCAGCTGTCTTTTGTTAAGTAAAGAGTGGTCCTGATATTTTTTCACCCAAACTGAAATATAATTCATTATTTCTGTGCAAATAGTGTCAAAGGTTCAGAAGATGTTTTGAATACCAGATACCACATTTGCAGTTTTGTTTCATCATTTCAACAAGAGTCATTATTTCAGCTTTCACGCAGCAGTAATGCAATGTCGAAAATGTTTTTAATTGACATTTCACAAGGTCACAAAGGTTACAATTGAATAGAACATTTTGCGTTTCACACGTGGAACATATTTGACTACTGCACTTTTCCATCTGAATACATGTGGAATCTGGATGAAAGGATTTGTCCTTCAATAGGAAAATTATAGCGTTGTAAGGTAAAGGTCAAGAACAGCAGGAAAATGCAGTCAAAAAGCTGAATTTACAATAGATCATCAATCAATCATAGAAAGTTCAATTATAGAGCAGTTCACAAAAAGTGCTTTAAAGAAAAATGGGTGCATGATAGAAACATTTGTTAAAATAATGACAATGCACAGTGGAACAATGAAGGAATTTAATGTTCGGAATTTAAAGTGTCTGAACAATCTGGAGCCTGGACTCAACAAAATGAATCATTGTGAGCCACTTTAGAATGTTGTTACTTCCTCAAAACTATACCTGGGGTTGTGTTTTGTTTCATTCATACGTGTCTGAAATTAGGGCTGAAATGATCCAAATGATTCTTCAATGATTAAAGTATGGTCTTTAAAAACACAGTGGAGTGGACAGTGTTGTCTGTTTGGGAGAAGAACACAGCCTTAATATGCAGAGTTTGTGTGTTAAACATTAATGAAACAAAATGAAACTCTATGAAAGTGTTTTTTTGTTTTTTTGGATCCTTTGCACAGGCATAGACATGGTAAACTATAGACAAGTATATGCTATTGATATAAATATATATATTAAAAAACAAACAAGCAAACAAACATCAATCCAGTTAATATTCCAAAGCTTTCAGAGGTGTAGTGGGGAGTTATTAAATTATCTTTAGAAACATGTGTTTATGTTACAGCTTCACAACAGCCATTGTGTGTCATTCTTTGTCAGTCAGGAATGTCATTGTGAGGACCTTTGACTTTCTCTCATCACTCAAACCCTCACTTTTCACACAGCCAGACCACAGCCCCGGGCCTCTCTCTGTAAACAGGAAGTGCAGGTGATCTAATTAAGTTTTTCCATCTTTTTCTACAGAGACACACGATCTCCTGCTCCGGCTGATCTCTGATCCTGTGTGAGTCACCACATTCTTATTCGTTCACACTTTGATTTACACCTCGGAGACCTCAGTTATTTAAAGAGGTTTTGCAGAAAGCAGGACCATGCATCTGCAGTGTGTACTTCTAATAAAGTCACATGTGGATCAACTGTAGTGTGCATCTCATCGTCTGAAGTTACCTCTCTCCTGTTACTTATCTATGTCCTCTGCAAACTAATCTGGTTTCAGACACTGAGCTCTGGAAATCTGTCACCTATGGGTGTCAGATGCATGTGGTCTAACCCCTCCCACTTAACATGGCTGTTACCCATATAACCCTGTAATGCTCTGGCCCTTCACACCTCAGCCTGTGAGGCCTGGTGAGCTGTTGTTTACCTCATGCTCAAGTTACTCCTGCACTCTTGAAACCGAAGAGTGACCTGGAATCCAATCCTCTGACCCTCACTGGTGTCAACGATGCACGAGTGGCCAAGTAGCATTCAAATAAGTGCAAACTGCAATTCAAAAAAGGTGTGAAGTGAACTACCTCCCTGATAAAAATGCCTCCCTCATCAATAACATACCTGGAGTTGTGTTCTGTTTCATTCACACATGTTAAACACACACATGCTGAGCTCATCTCTCAGACTGAAAACGCTCTGTTCCACTTTGTGATGTGGTAATACAGGAAGTGCTCTACTGTGTTTTTAAACTCCAGACACCTTCACTTGAATCTTTTGGATAATTTCAGCCCTGGGATTGACAATCTCTGCTGAACAAAATGAGAAAGGTAAATGTTAAGGTGGATCAGAGCATTTTAAGCTTTGGAGACGTAGACAGACTAATAATAAAGAGTTATTCAAACATCCATGAATGAAACAAAACACAACTCCAGGTGTTTTAATGAGGTAATAACAGTGTAACATAAATCTCACAAGAGTCAACTGTGGGTAATACACTGAAAGGTCTTGAGTGTAAACTGTGTGTTCTATTCATATCAGCCGTGCATTAAAACCATATGAGATTTATGATTCTACACTGTGCTATTGTCAGTTGAATAATGTCATTTCAATTCCCACTTGGCAAGATCTGGTCGGCCTTATATAAGAATCCAGGCATGTGAAAAATATGAACTCTCTGAACCAACAGCTAATTTAAAAGTCCTATATTACATAAAATTGACTCTTGTACTTTTGGCCTTGCTATAATGCTCGAAAACAGACGTGGAGTTGTGATTTGTTTCATTCACACATGTTTCATTAACCCTTTATTATTAGTCTGTCTACATCTCCACAGCTCAAAATGTCCTGTTCCACTTTTGATGTCATGTTGTGGTAGTTTTTAAGTTACAGCTATTTTTGCCTTTAGTTCAGCCAAATTATTCTAACGTGTGAGTGTGAAGTTTAAAAACACAGTGGCACACTTCCTGTATTACCAGATGTATGTTAAACATGTGTGAATGAAACACAACACCACTTCAGGTATATCTTTGAGGAAACAACGTTAAATCACTTTCACTCACTTTCATCTGTAATCTCTGTTCTGTCTATACTTGAATGTTTCTGTTTTTGTTTTGTCTATATTTGAATGTTACTTAATGTTTACTTGGTTTGCACTTTTCTTTTTTTTACTTGTCGTTTGCACATTTTCTCTTCTTTTTTTTAAATGTTTTTTTAAATGTTTGCACTGATGTGGGAGAGGACAGAAATGTCATCTGTGCTATAGGTCTTGTATGTATATGCACATGTGACAATAAAGAGAAATTGAATTGAATTTAATTTAATTGAAATCAGAAAATGTAATACATTTTGTAAAATAAAACACTCCGTTTGACTGTACTTGGTGCTTGGCTTTAAACCAAAACTTCCTTCTTCATTAAGGCGGCGCACCCGCACATAGAATCACATTACACTTGTCAAACTGGATTTACCACCTCAAAAGCAGCTCTGTAATTGTGGGAATGTATCCACAAAGTAAACACTTTTACTTGCTACTCTGAGCAAATCATTACAGCGACTTAAACCTTCACTTTATGGCACAGTAAACGACTAATTCTGAAAGATTTGACAACAGCCCGGTGGCAGTGACGTGAGCGCCGGCTTGTTTTCACCGATGCGGGTTCCAAAGGTCAAGAGAAGGCACATGTAACGATACACAGTTAAACAAGCAAGGCCCTGTCAAACGCAAGAGGGAAGGGGATGAATATGCAAATGAAGATACTGTGGAATACTGCCAGGTTTATATAATACTCAATACTACAATACTACTTTATGCAAATAATGAAGGCCTAGTTAGAAAAAAAAAAAAAGAATGGTGTTATGTAACCAGGTTGCACTCCAATGAATCAATGGTATGAAAACAACTTGGGGGGAGAAGAAAGTTTGTTTTTGTAACTGCTTTGATAAAGAGGGAGACAAGAACCTCGATAGAGAACAATAAATGTACAATGGAATGAGAACTTTTATATAAACACATAGATACTTCTGCTGGAGGGTCCATCAAATGCTTTTCTCCATGATCTTATAGCTTTGTCTGGAATGTTGCATAGTGTGGTGTTAAAACTTTCTATCTCCGTGGAGACCAAACCAGACCAAGTTACAAGATCTGTGAAGAGGCGACCCGCTCACAGTCACAATGTCTGTTTTTCTGAGGATTTGTGAGCTATAAAACCTCTTATAATTTAATAAATGTACAGATGTTTAATCCAATCCAATCCACTTTAT
>JACN01033050.1:0-14101 GCA_000787155.1 Scartelaos histophorus | reverse complement strand
TTATTTTATTTTATTTTTTTTTAAATTACCATGGTCTTATGTTATTTCTGACTCATAATTTTAAATTAATTGGATTTTGTCAAATTTTGATTTGATATAGTATTTTTTAAATTAGGATCTTGATTTTCATTTTTTCCACAACCTTTGATTAGACATAACTAATAATTTTCTAATTTAGCCAGTTTTGGCCAACAAGAAAACACATTCAAACCAAAAATATCCATTTAACAACAGGTCTCCAACATCTTTTACTGGAATATTATAGAAGTCAGCGGTGTCTGTTCTTGATGCATTGATTAGCTGCCCTTTAGCCCCAGCCTGCTTCTGCTCTGCTTCTGCTCTGCTTCTGCTCTGCTTCTGCTCTGCTTCTGCTCTGCTTCTGCTCTGTTTCTACTCTGCTTCGCTCGGGCCTAATAGGTCACACGATTACAATTTTCATATGTGATTGCCTGGAGTGCTTGGGTCTCAGCTCATCCCTCAAACTGTACTTTTGTTTTCTCTACACTGAACCATGCCACCTCCCAAGGGTGCATTTTAGCACTCGGAGGCGCACCCAGTGACAAATCACCATTTTCCTCTGTTTGTATGCATAATGGAGCTCAAATTACTTAATGCTGATCTTATGCAAACCAGAACGCTTGCATTTTTTAAAAGTGTATTTGTTTCCGAGCTTAGAAAGGAGGCCACTGACATGACAGAATAGACAAAGAATACAAGAGCAAAAATGAACACGAATTATTACACTTATGGGGATTCACACCTGCAAGACTCCACTGACTTGAAGTGGCTGCAGTGTCTGCATAAGGAGAGTCTGCAAAAGTCCCATGTTACAAAAAAATGACTCTAAGGAATTTTTAGCTATGATATAATGACGTTACCTCTTTGAAAACATCACCGAGTGTTTTGTTTCATTCATGCATTACTAATCTGTCTATATCACCAAAGCTGAAAGTGCTCTGTTCCACATTGTGATGTCTTGAAGCAATAAAAAGTTAATAGTTACCTCTTACCTTTAGCTCAAAAGAGATGGACAATTCCAGTGCTGAAATTATCCAAATGATTCTAGTGAAAGTGGGTGGAGTTTCAAAACAAAGTGGAGCACTTCATGTGTTACCACATGACATCACAAGGTGCAACAGAATATTTCTGTTTGAGAGAAAAGCCTAAACAGGGTTTGCAGGGTTTGTGTGTTAAACATGTGTGAATGCAACTAAACACAACTCCAGGTATGTTTAAGGAGGAAACATTATAACAGAGATCAGAAGATATCATGATATGAGCATTTTAAGTCAAACAATTGTGTTTGAAATGTTTCAAATCTTAAACTGATAGTATTTGCTAATTTCTGGTTTTCCGGTTTCAGAGTTTGGAGGAATACATTTGAATATCTATTTTGTAAGATAAAATGTAAAATGCCACTGTTTAAACATGTGTTTTGTTTAGATTTATAAAATTATGATTGTAGTTTTTAGAACATTTTTAAATAAATAAAATCAATGTCATAAAAATCATAGGTGGGAATAGCCCTAATTGTTAGTGAGTGGGATGTACAGGATCTTGTGAGATTCCCACATCGGGTTTTTCCCAAGTGTTGACATTTGGATTGGATAAAACATTTGTGCATTTACCTTTTAGATATTTCAGGGCTAAGTACAATAAAATCTATAGGGAAAACTAGCTCTTGTTAGTTAAAGATGCACTGTGTAATTTGTCTGCTGTAGGATCCATCATCTGTTTGTCTCCATGGAGATTTGTCAAGAATGTTCCACAATATGGCCATGAATTTAACAATCTCCATGGAAACTTGCAAAACAAATTACAGGTTTGATTTGTGGAGCCGACCCCACTCACATGAAGGAAGGATGTTTTTAAATATATTTAATGCATAAATAAAAACACCTGTAGCTGAATAAATACAAGGCAGATCAGTTTAATATCACACTGTGGACTTTTTAAACCAGAGCATTAACATCTCCATGGAGACACACAGGCTGCAGACGCTCTACCCCTTTAAGTTTTACGCGGCACAAGGAATCTGAATGACAAGCAATCTGAATTAGAAGATGAAAACACTTCTGCAGCGTATGACCTACATGCAATGTCATGGTGAACTTTTGGTTCTTGTCGCGTCACAGATACATAATCATATATTAAGGGAAGGTAATAGGCATCAAACAGAGCCCTGTACTTGTGCCAGTCACTATGGGGTTTGTGTAATAATAGCAACAGTAATATATGCATGATTACTCAGTACCTCAGAGTCCACTTAACATCACAGAGACAAGTCAACATTATCGGGTGGCAGTACATTTGAGAGAGCTATTATGATTGATTAATCATTTAGCCCCGAGGTGTCACAAGGAGCTAATTTAGATAGCTTAATTAATATAAGATTAATTGCTTTGAAACACTCCACTCAAGGTTAGAGTGTTGTTTAATAATTTAGATATGTCTGCATCAGATTTCACTTGCACTCAGTCAGAGCTGTCTGTTCGATTCAATACTCAAGTTTGTCAGACAGTATGACACACTCAAGTATTCATCCCAAATACTGCAGCGTAGCACAAGAGGGTTTAGCTTTTAATAAAACTGAGGCTAGCCCTGCACAATATAAAACATAACGCAACCTCCTTGACACGATGGAGAAGTTCTTAAACAACAGCAACAAACTCATATAAGCTTGTCTTTCAGTGAGAATTCATGAAAGCTTTAACTAAATACGCACAATTACTGAGAAATCATTCCATGACCTAGATTATAGTGAAATGTCTGGTCTCTCTTACTCCATACAAACTGTACAACATAAACTGTTTAATTAATTTGTAATTCCTTTTCCTCCCTTTACTACTTTTAATAAAACTACATTTGAAACTATACTGTAGCTGTAGTTGGTGTGCAGATGTTTTAGATACTAGCTAATCCAGATTATGGCAGCAAAATTAATTACAAACAAATTGAATCAAACTTGCAGCACTTGAAGTAGCAAATCACTTCAGTTTTAAGCACCATCATTTCCTCCACAAATAACTCCATATTGTGTCTTATTCTGCATAAAAACAGCTCACCCTGCAGTTATGATCAGTACGAACATGCTCTGAAATGTGATTCTTGTATTCGCTTCAGTTCTTCGGTTCATATTTCAGTCTTTTTGTCAATTCTTCTGCAGGCGTCTAAAAAGTGAACTTTGAACAGAACATTATTATTATTATAAATTGCAAATCTGAGCTTGTCTAGGGAATGCTATTGCAATTAGATATTTTTTTCCCAAATCATACCTAAATCCCAGATCTAATCCACATATATATCAGCCTTTATTAAATCCTTTTCCGGCTAAAAAACATTACATCAGAGAGCGTATTATGCAACAGGTCAAAGTGAGGTCATTGTCTATTTGTTTGGCCTGGACCCGGGCTAATGCATTAATAAAGTTTGGACTCTCACTCCTGCTCTTGTGTGATAAATGTATTTGATGACTAAGCTACAAATGGAGCGCTGTGCTCAGAACAGTGGAGCGGTCCCGCAGACGAGTCACCTCTGTGCTGCTTTCAACTGTGAATACAGACATCTGCCGAGTGCTCAATACAACTGACCTAATCAGAGCATAACACAGGAACCGTCTAAAAGCTTTTCCTACTGGGCTTTGGCTGTACAAATGCTGCTTATATTGTGTAATGTACAATTCAAAATGTGCCCAAAACCATGTTTCTCACTTTGTTAAGGATTTGTGTATAGGAAGTACAATACTTATCTATGTTTTGGCTTCTTGTTGATGATCACTTTTTTCTGATTCTAGTAATGATTATTAGTGTGCAATACTTTTTTGTATTTGAAGAATGGTCTCATATTTTCTTATTTTATATTGCATTAATTGTGTTGGCTGCTACCTTAGCCAGGTCTCTTTTGAAAATCTCAGTGGGACCTCTTGGTTATGTCAAATGCAGATAAATACAAAATATTTCACTGGTTGGTTTCCTCATCCGTGCATTTACCATTATTTCAAGTTAAAGAGTGGATGCTCATTCAGACTGCAGACTGCTGTGAATTATCCAATTATTTGCCCAGTGAATCTACAAATGCCTAAATCCAGCATTTAATGCTACACAGGCTGTAAGGAAGAGCTCGTGTCAATAAATGTTCAGGATTTTGATGCTGTGATCATCGCACCGTTAAAGTTGAGCTGACAAATGGGAGAGAGCTGAATGATGCAATGGTGTGAAAACAGCCTGAAAGTAAAGCTCCACGTTTCTATTGGGAAAGGTCAATGAATGAAATAATGGCAACATTTTATCATTTCAATGAGCATATTTTTAATCATCTGACAAAATAATAACATTCTAATCAGACATGAGCAGTAGTTACTCATTTACTGAAGTACATTGAATCAAAGTAGTTTTCAGAGTAATATATTTTACAGTGTCACAGTACTGTTATGTGAAAAGCTTTACACGTCCCTCTGTGAGTAATTTTTTAGTCCATAATTTGAAAATGCCATATTTGTTTGTTGTGGAATAGTTTAATTACATTAACCACATATTATAAATAAGATGTTATGTGTAGTCAGTTACTACTTGAATAGTAGTTTCCCCAAATACTTTTTGAATTTCTTGGACCACTACTTTGCACTTCTCCTTGAGTAATATTATTTTGAACTAATCTTACTACTTAAGTTTAATTTTTGTTCCACAAAGGGCAGACGGAAAGAGATGAGAAGAAAGTCTTGCCCAAGGACTCAGTGGTAGTTTGCAATGATGGGAATAAAATAATAATAAACCCCTTGTAAATTTTCTAAACCAATGCAACCCTAAACATCATTTTTTCATTCACTTTTGTATTGCTCATTCTGAACATACTGATGGTGGAATATGTATGTTCCAGTGGGATGCTATCACAGAAATGGATGAACAGAATCGACCAATCCACACGTTCCAGGTGTGTCATGTAATGGAGCCCAATCAGAACAACTGGCTCCGGTCAGGATGGATCAGACGACAGGCAGCACAAAGGGTCAGCTTCTCCACAGATCAATAATATCGACATGTCTTCCAATAATCGTTGTTTATTTGCACATCTAAGCCTTTGTCTGTGCTCCCTTAGGTGTATGTGGAGCTGCGCTTCACTCTCAGAGACTGTAACTCTATTCCCTGGGTGTCTGGCACATGTAAAGAAACCTTCAACCTGTTCTACCTGCAGTCTGAGGAGCCTCTGCCCTCCACCACACGCTTCAGGCCCACAGACTACGCCAAGGTCAGACATACTCACTCATTTGAAATTAATACCTGCTCTGACTCCTGCGGGCAAACCTCATACACAAGGTGAAGGTTTCTGCGTCTGTTGAAATTATTGTCCTATCCTAGAAAGATTAATACAGCAAAGAACGTTCTGATGCTAACATGACCTATATTCAGTGTTGGTTTCCTGGATGGTTGATGTTTGTCACTGTATTCAAAGGGGCAGACTGTAGCTTTTCTATCTATGCTCTCTATAAATAGCATGTTTTTATTGACAAAAAATACTTGCTTTCTTACTAAAGCAATGATTACGTCTCTACAGACACAGTATGACCTGAAACTTACCCTGTTAATGTCACCTGTTTGCCTCCTTCAAGAAAGTTTAATGTCATACTGTGGAACATTTCAGGCAAAGCAATAACATCTTCATGAAGACAACTAGCAAAAAAGTTATATAAAGCTTGCCTATCATGTCCAGAATCATATCTCTGTATTTTCTGTAGAAGGATATCACTCCCCACAACTCATTGATTCACCTGAACATTTCTCTTCAGTATTTTCCCTTATGATATTGCTTTTCTTTTCTTTTCACCTCAGAAGCAGACATATTTTTATACTTATAGACCATGTATGATAATCCACCTGTCAATCACATCCATCTGAACTTAGGGAGATGTAACGTCCAAACTGACATGGAGAAATGTGCATTCTGGATCACAGGCAAACATAATTCACCCTTAACTTTCACTGGAGCTATTTTTCTATAAAACTTTCTGTTTGATTTTCTCATGGTACTCTCCCGACTCCATTAAACACAAAGTAAACAAATAAATTATAAACATTTATTATAGATGGCCATGGGGATTGTTCTTTATATTTTCAAACATGCATTTCACAATTGATTGCACAGATGTGTGTAGAATATTCAGTTTGATTTGTTGAATAATACATTAAAACAGAACAGCTTTTGGCCCTGCTGTGATCTTGATTCCATACAAAATACTGAATGTTGTTTAACAGGTGGACACTATAGCAGCTGATGAGAGCTTCACACAGACTGATCTCGGAGACAGAGTTCTCCGCCTCAACACTGAAGTCCGCGAGGTCGGGCCCATCACGAAAAAAGGATTCTACCTTGCCTTTCAAGATGTAGGAGCGTGTATAGCACTGGTGTCCGTCAAGGTACGTCATTGTATTCTATGATTTTATGAAGGATAATTTTATGGTTATAGCAAACTGCAAAAAGGTGGAAATTATTTGAACATAATGCCTCCTGTAAATGTCAAAACATCCTGTATCATGTCTAATGGTGGGCATAGATTATTTTTTAATCTAGATTAATCTCGTCGAAATTCTTAGATTAATCTAGATTAACACTGATGGGTCTGCAGCATAGACTGTATAGAAAAGTGGACTAAGCGAGTGTGGCGTCACCCATAGAGTTCAGCTTCGCTCAAATGAAGCTTTCACGGTTACAGGAGTGAATCTGGAGCCAGGCTCTATGTTATGAATAAGATTTTTTTGACTAACAAAAAAAAAATTCAGGATCATACAGAGCGGGTTAATAAGAAAATTTTAAGACCAAGATGACGAGGATCACTGCAGCAGGCACTGCAGCTGTAAACTTATTCCACATTGCATAAAATGCAAACAACCTTAGACTTGTCGATGTCTCCATTGGGAAGCTTTTTAAAAATGAATTTTCCCTAAAGCAAACCCGGCGGCTTCGTAGCAACATCCATGTTGGCGGGTGGTGTTCGTTGTGGTATTTCACTGTAGGATACTGGTTCGAACACTCCAGTGCAATTGGGCGAGGTATACATCCGCGCTAAAGGTGAAAGTCATCATAGTTCACTTAATATAGACCCAGCTCCCTGCCCAACTTTGAGAATAGATCAACGGCGATATTTTTTATATCGCCCGATAAGAGTCACACATTATCGCAGCACGTTAACGCCGATAATGGTCCACCACTGATTATGTCATTCATAAAGGGTAATTTAGACCTTTAAACGTAAATACATGATTTACCTCTTTATATTTCATTGTTCTCTCAAATGTGCATGGCTGTTTTTGTTAAAGGTCCTATATTATGCAAAACTGATTCTTGTGAGCTTTAAGTCACGTTAGAATGTTGTTACCTCCTCAAAAAGAAACCCAGAATCGTGTTGTCTTTTGTTTTATTCACACATGTTTGACTAATCCTTTATTATTAGTCTGTCAGCATCTCTAAAGCTCAAAATGCTCTGTTCCATCTTGTGATGAAGCAGTAGTTTTCTATTGTAACAGTTATGTTTTACCTTTAGTTTAGTAGATATAGGCAATTCCAGGTCTTAAAATGATTCTAGTGAAGAACAGCTTTAGTTGGAACAGGTTTTCTATTGGAGAACACATCTAATAATTAAAATCACAACTTATCGTTACATTTCAGACATGAAATTACCAGAATGTCATGGTAATTTTCCCCAAATCGCTGTTCAGTAGTTATCCTCATATTCCAGGTGTTCTATAAACGCTGCCCCTCCACCATGAGAAATCTAGCAGCGTTTCCGGACACGGTGCCGCACATGGACTCATCGTCTCTGGTGGAGGTGAGGGGGGCGTGTGTGGAGAATGCAGAAGAGCGCGATACTCCCAAACTCTACTGCGGAGCTGACGGAGACTGGCTGGTGCCACTGGGGCGCTGTGTCTGCAGCATCGGCCACGAGGAGACCGATGGATACTGCCAGGGTGAGTGCCAGGGTTTGTTTGTTAGAAAGGTTTTTGGACAAGAATTATGATTTGATTTCATGGTGACACTTCAAGAAAAAAACAATTGGTTGCTCTAAAGCTGAAGTGCCCAAAAATGTTTCATCAGGGACTGTGTATTGAAGCACAGATGTTCGAGGAGACTGAGCCACGGACCTTTATTCTGGCTTCTACCATAAATGGAGCACACTAAAATGTTTGCTATTGGGTTTATAAAGATATATTTATTAAACATGTGGCATGAAGTACTGATCATTTAGTACAGTTCCCTGGTAAACCTGAGAGACGAGGAGAACTGGTCTGAGCCGTATTTGGCACATAGGCCATAGTTTGGACAAGCTCCCTCTAAATGTCCTATTATGGATATTTTAAAGTTTGAAGCAAAAAGAAAAATGGTATTTTTAGTTCCTTACACCAAGTATAATAAATAATAACTTTTAGTCTAACTAGTTGAGTCTTGCACTTTTGTTAAAAGAACCAGATAACAAGATGGTTTTATCCGTCACTGTAAGTTGAGCTACACTTACAGTTCCTCGATAACAATGAAGAGCATCAGTCGTAACATTTAAAGAGACCAGGATGTAGTAGAACTGGTTACACGAAGAGCAGTTTTGAAGCACTTGGTCTTGTGTTGTTCACAGCTTTTGTTTCTTTGTTTCTGTTGCCTTCATCATGGGGTTTGTCTGACATTAAAACTGATGGAAAGTAATAAAGTACAAAAGTATAATACTTGTTTTTGTTGCTATCTGTATATTGCTCAAGTAAAGTACAGTATACTTTTTTTTTGTACATTTGACCAGGTATCTATCTTTTCTCCAAAAGTACTTTTCTTTATGATCTGACACTCCCTGAAATGACGATTACGATTCATAGAGAAATGACTTCTATTCTATTCTATTACTTCTGTTGTCCAAAATCACTTCAATTTAACTTGTTGGTAGTTCTCAAGATCTATGTGAAATATTTCAGGACTTTTACTTTTGTAGATTTTTTATATGCAATTTTCCCTGCTGCAATAAAATGCCAAACATATTAATTTACCAACAGTGAGAGCTCTGAAGCAGATGCAAATGGAAACAAACAGGGACAATAGGATAAAAGAGAGAAGTGGAGAAGGATTGTGACTCTCTGAGGGCCTTCCCCATTCATCTGTAAAGTCTTTCATTTACAAAGCTGCTACTCACCCTTTTAAACAACAAGACGGTCTTCATTTGCTCTCTCCCTTCCTCTCTGTGAACAAAGAGCGCACTACACACTCCACGGGCTGCATACTTTTATAAAAACATACTTACCCTGCCTTTTTCATGCACTTTACCTATTTTATGTATGTCTGTTCCCACTGGTCTCACATCAGAACCAGACAGTAGTGCAAAAAATGCAACTTTTAATTGTAGACACTGAACATACCTAAGATCCTTGGATGAGTGATAAATATTTTTTAATATTTTACATTTCAATTTTTTGTTTTATTTATTTCTTTTGGTGTCATGCAAATGTATACCACATATGGCTTTTGTGCAATGCATTCTTTGTAATTAGTTGCATCAGCATTCCTAAATATGGCCCATTGTCAGCAGAATGGATTAAGAGAAAGTTTAAAGCAACTGTTGAGCCACTGTGAATAGTCTTTGGCCTGGTTTCTCAATTAGACTGTGCCGACAGACTGGGGGCTAGCTGGCTAATTGCCTTCATTTGTTAGTTTCACTGCTAATTTAGCTTGCGTCTCGTCTTTGTGAAAAGTCCTCCAACCTTTTCTTTCTCCATTTGCTATGCCTCAGACATATTCAGGTAATTAAAGCAGGTGCTAAATCAAGCCACAGCGCCTGATTACAATGCTAGTTCAGCCACTGTTACGGACTACATTGTGTTGAATTAGCAGTCTCGGTTCTTTGGGGTGAAATCCATGTACTCCAGCGGTGATGTGGTTACTCAGGCTAATACTAGCAGCAGTCATTAGAAAAGATGATATGTAGGGCAGACTGGAATAATGCCTTCGTTTCTTCTCGGGGTGACATTTTCGGTTTACATAATCGCAGTAGAATAGAAATCACAATTTGAGTTTGATGCAGTTATCAAATTGCAAAGACTACAATTATTTAGACAATAGAATATCCTCAAAGAAAAGTCTTGCTGCAGCCTACCTCTTGCACGCCTAAAAACAACAAGGCGAAGAGTTCTAGTTCATTCTCCAGTCATCTCTCTAATATTAACACTCCTTTACTTGTTTATAATGTGAATAGAATGCTACTTTTTAAACAAATATTGCACATTTTTAATATTACAATTATATTATTTGTAAAATGTCATTGTCCTGTTGTGGAATTTCAACATAAATGGCAAAGTGTTGCAATGTTCCAAGGTGACTTTATTATAACTGTGCACCAATTTAAAACCTAACCATCCCTACATCAGTCCAGTTTCTGTCCCTGTTCTGAGACAATGCATTGAAAACACATTATATATACTCAAAGTCCACAGGTTACACACATAAGACCAACAAAACCAGTTTAGACTCTTAGTAACACGATGCCAGGAGACTCTATCACACAGAGTAATGCTTAAGATAAAGGAAAAAACTAGGAGGCAGACTGTGAGATCTTGACCTTGTACAACATTAAACATCCATTTTAGGAAGAGCCTAATGATGTAAAGATTTCCATAACAGTCCTCTTTTATTTGTCTATTCTCTCTGGCTTTTTCTGTCATCTGAACTTTGTGGTTGAACAACAGAGAAGCCTGTCAGGAGGCATTACTGACGTGCGAGCAGCTCCTTGCACACAAACGGCCTACATCTCCACTGCCCCGGCCGGCTCCACTTTCTTGCTCTGTAGTTGCTTGGATTTCTTTTACAGTTGATGCAACAGTGTCAATGGGGATGGCGACGGTCTCTCCACTGAACGGGTCACTAAGTCGCACAGCACTGACCCAGTTAACACCTGAAAAATGTGCAGCTTGGGCAGTGCATTGTGGTATGTGGACTCACACAGGTGCATATGACAGGTTAGGAGTGTAACAATAACAGAAATATTGTGATAACGTCTCACAGTTATATTGTGGACCATCACAATATATAGAATTACAAGTTTCTTCACTAAATTAATAGTTAAGATGCAGCAAAAAAACAAAACAAAAAACACATTGAACTACACAGACTATGATGGTTTTCAAATCTGTTTCAGTGCAAAAAAATTACTGCTATAAGCACTTTTAAATTGTAGTTCTTTGGATTAAATCTTGTCAATGCTTTTAATAGGGAAAAGTAGCCTTCACAAAATATCAAAAATAAATATTGTACCATGAGGTGCATATTGTGAAAATAGAGAGATTTGGATATTTTTGCATCCCTTTGGCAGGAACTACTTATTTTGCAAAAACATCATTATATTTAAGATTTTAGAAAATATTTTACAATTTCTTTTTCAGTTTGGCAATTTATTGGAGGTAAAGTTTTAAAACATTACACTAGGGGTTTTCATAGCTGTTAGCTTGCAGCCATGTAATACACTGGGCCAAAACTCCTGAACAAAGGAATTATTTTTTGACAAATAAAAATATAAGAAAATACTTCTACCTTTTTTATGTAATAGTTTAAGTATCCCAAAAAATGTGTTTCTTGCTCATAAATAGCAATGCAAAATCAAAATCTGATAATCCTAGAAACCTGTCTTACACATTTAAAGCTACACAGACGGGTGGAGGAAGCACAAACCCTGAGCTGCAAACATGACATCATCGTAGAAATAGTTTTGTTGTGACTCAGAAGATCAAGAACTCAACGGCGTATTCATTTAACCAAGAAAAATGTCTAATATGATAAACTACTGCAGCGTTAAGGAAGTGCACTAATTCAGTGCACTAATTATTTACTTTAATTGCTTTGCCTACAATAATTACCACCATATTGTTCTATCACATTTTTAACTCAACATACTTTTTTCTTTGTTGTTTTTATCCTTATGTCCTTGTGTGTTGTCTTTTTTTCTTGACCTAGTTATATCCCTTTTATGTCTTAAAGATGTGTCCTGCACTTTGTACAACTGTGAGATAATTCTGCAATTTGATGTTTCAGCCACCAGGGGTCAGTTAAAGGTCAAATGTTCGCTTTAGTGGAATTGTTTTTCTTTACAGACTCTAGAATCCCAGTGTTTAATCCACTGATGGTTGCCCTTTTTAAAGGTCCTTTATTACACAAAATTGACCTATGTAGCTTTAAGCTGTGTTATAATGTGTTTCCCTCATCAAAAACAGTTTTGTTTCTTTTGCAATGTTTGAGTAACCCTTTATTATTACATCTCCAAAGCTCAAAATGCTCTGTTCCACCTTGTGATGTCATGTAGTGGCAGTTTTTACTTTTAAATTCAGTGGAGAAGGGCAAATCCAGGGCTGAAATTATCCAAATGACTCTAGTGCACAGATCTCCAACCTTTTTCCTCTAGTAAGCAAAACAAAAATGCCTTAGAGCTACTAGTTTTAGCAGTGACAAGAAATGGAGCATAAGTACAGTTAGATGCCTATAAAACATAAACCATTATTTTATTAGTGCACAAAGATCAATCAGAATGAAACATGTAGAGTGGTTAAAGGCATTTCATTAATCGAATTTAACTTATTTAGCTAAATACAGGCAATTCAGAAACCTCTTGGCAAGCTACTTGGAAAGAGGTGGAGATCCCTGCTCCAGTGAATATGAATTGAGTTTAAAAACACAGTGGAGCACTTACTGTATTACCACAGGACATCACAAGGTGGAACAGAGCGCTCTCCCTCTGAGAGAAGAAGCCTTGTTTGTGATGAGAAAACAACATTATAACATATATCAGACAATTGCGTCTTATTGTGTGTCAGTGTGAAATATTACCAGTAAGTTGGTGCAGATCTGTGCTGTCACGTTTTGGCCATTAGCAACAGTTGCTCGGTGCAGAAAACATTTCAGTTGAATTGTTACATTGGCATTTAGAACGATGAAAATTTGTTAATTTGTAATTGGTAATACAGCCAGTCTCCCAGGAGATAGATTCTCACACAATTAACTGAGATTGATCACTCAGTGCACTGCAACAGAGATCAGATATCCAGTGCTCGATTCTTTGTATGTGAATCATATAAACTACTTTCAGAAATTAATCAAGATTTCATAAAACAGTTTAAAGGTCCTATATTATGCAAATTTGACTCTTGTGTCATGTTTGAATGTTGTTACCTCATCAAAACATACCTGGAGTTGTGATTTGCTGCATTCACACGTTTGTGTAATTCTGCATTAGTCTGTCTGCATCTCAAAAGCTCAAAATGCTCTGTTCCACCTTGTGATGTCATGAAGTGGTAGTTTTCAAGTTAACAGCTCCTTTTACCTTCAGTAGAGATTGGGCAGTTCCAAGTCTGAAATTCTCCAAATGAATCTATTGAAGGTGTATGGAGCACATATAAAATCATAAGGACTCAGCCGGATGTGTCTGTGGAGAATGAAACAAAACGTAACTCAAGGTATATTTGTGGTGAGGAAACATCATTATACCATAGATCAGAAAATAGCACAATGTAACACTTAAATGCTCCTGACAGAACATGAGGCGAGCAGCTCTGTCGATGTCTGTGTTATCTTTGTTTTGGTCAGGCAACTTCAAAAATCTTCATTTAAATACAGAGCGCTCCAAAAGTAAAACAGCATTTGAATATTGCAATAACAGATTTGAGTTGAATCCTGGCTGTAGCAGTAGGTTATATGAATGTGAATACAGAGATAACACTTTTCCTGATGTTTCTATTGAGTTCAGAAATGTCAAGATGTTCTTTCAGAGTAATCCTCGAAAGGTGATTTGATCTCATTTACTGTGGGTTAGAAAAGCTTCCATCAACAGTACAACACATGATAGCAATGTAATGAATGATTTACAACGTTAATTCAAGTTTTTAATCGATATTTTCCATAGGTCTTGCTTGGGCTTATGCGCCTCATGATGGAGTTGCAGTAAGTTTGGGTTTGAACTTTGGATGACTTCTGCTTTCTCCTCGTTTTCATTTTGGAACACTGCTTCAAAGAGGAGTGTGATCAAAGCCGTCTGAGAGAGGCAGCATGGGGAACGAGAGAAACGCACACCAGAGAGAGGGAGGAGAGAGACGCACAA
>KN495150.1:36169-62573 GCA_000787155.1 Scartelaos histophorus | reverse complement strand
TCATTGTCACATTTGGTGAAGGCCAGTTATTAGCAACTAAATATGCAAGGTTTTTATAATAAACTACTGCAAGCATTAGATCATGCAGCACACAGTTTGTGTTTGCCTATTGCAGCACCCCAGATATAATACATTGTCTATTATGTGATTTGCCATAGATACTGTAGTAGGCCTACTGAATACAATACCCGTTCAATGGTAGGAATAAGTCAGTGAGTATTGTTTTAATGTAAAATATTTAATGTCTGTAATAACTGTGATTCATGTCTTTTATCTCAGAGTCCTGTCAGGGCGCAGCAGCAGATAGTCCTTCACAGAGCTGGGAATGTCCAGTTTACTGACCACAGACAAGCACCGGGGTCCAAACAGTGAGCGTAACACACAACGACTGAGGTGTTGCAGGGAGCGGGGCTGACCAGTCTGCTCCATCACCAGGTCAAAGAAACTCTTGTGCTCCTAAAGAAAAGACCTTTATTGTTATACAACTGCTCTATATTAGACCACAATGAAAGACCGTTCCAACTCACCTCATAGATATCTGAGGGCAGGGAGTCCACCCATTCACAAAATGGAATCTGTGTAAATGTGTTTAACAGCACCTCCACAGTAGCAGGAGAAGGGACACACATCTTAAGCATCTGTGAAGAAAAAAAGTCTCATCTGCATAATGCAATATATTCTACTAAGTAGATCAAAATGTTATTACAAATGTATTTGTTGATAGAAACTCATATTATGTGAGACTTATTGCTATAACAAAGCACTGAGATTTCACCTTTGGTGAAACAGGTTTTGCTCCATGATTCAGAAGGGAACGTGCAATCTCCTCAGGCTGTTGATCAGGATAGTCTTCCACCACCTTTACAAAGAACATGAAAGTAGAGAACAAGAATCATGTCTTTTTCCCCAAGTAAAAATAGAGGTTAAAAGTCTATTATGTCATTTTTCTGCCGCCAGTATCTCCTTGGAGATATTATTTCTTTGCTTGAAATACTCTACAGTATATCGTTAAACTTATCTATCTCCCTGGATGTGGAGGGGCAGCCCACTCACAAAAATAATGCAGTTTTGAGGGAAAACAGAAGAAACTGAAGCAATGCAAGAAATGTAAGTTTAAATCCATACTGTGGAATATTCCAAACAAGGCGATAACTTTTCCATGAAGTCAAGCAGGTGATGGAATCTGACCCTCCCCCAAAAGTTACATATAGCAACTTTAACTCCAAGAAACCCATGTTTAACACATTTAAAAGGTGTGGAAAAATAAATATACTAAATCAGGATATCAAACATTGAAAATCCTGCATTCCACCATTAAACCTATACGACTGGCTATGTTTACATACACACCAAAAATCTGATCATTATCTGATTTCTGGCATTATCAGATTATCGAAATGTCAACTGTTTATATGTGATGTGAGGAATGAGATAGCTTTCTGACTTTTCACACTTGTGCAGAATTTAACAAGGAAATTTATGCAAAAAATGACAAATGTGGAAATGACAACAATGAAAGCAGGATTATTAAAGTGTGAAAGAGCTATTTTAAAAATTAATTTCCCTTTGACTTCCAAATTTACTGATAACCTGGCAATGTCATCAGGTGTTTCAGATCAGATTTCTTTAGTGCAGTAGTTGTCTAATATATAATTTCAGTTTTCAGATTTGACTGTAAATGTTCCCACTGGTCATTTGTGTTGTGTCATGTTTTACCTGCAGGAGACAGTCCATTGGCGTGTATCCAGCGCTGTTTTCTACACCAGCCTTGGCTCCGTTCTGCAGGAGCATGTGAGCGATCTCAGGACAGCAGTTTGCACAGGCGTTATGCAGCGCAGTGTGCTTCTTTCTTCCTGCTGTTTGAGGATCAGCTCCAGCTTCCAACAACATCTGGACCACTCTGAGGTAGCGAGCCCCCTCAGATGGCCTCTCTGCTCCAGAGCACGCAGCGTTCAGGGGCGTCTCTCCTTCCTGGTTTGTGGCCAAAACATCAGCTCCGTACGAGAGGAAGAGCTCCACGTGTTTGTCTAGAGCTCTGCGGGAGGCTACGTGTAGAGGGGTCAGTCTGGAGTCTTTCATCCGCACATTCACCTCTGCTCCACCTGATAACAGCAGCTCAGCACATCTACAGACAGGTCACAAAAACACTTAGAGCTTAGTCCCATATTATGCAAAATTGACTCTTGTGAGGTTTTTTCCATGTTAGAATGTTGTTTCCTCTTTGAAAACATACCAGGCGTTGTGTTGTCCTACCTTTCACCTTTTGTTCAGTAGATATTAGCAATCATCCAAATGATTCTAGTGAACATGCATAGACTTTAAGAACTCTTCCTGTATCACTGCATCACAAGGTGTAACAGAGTGTTGTCTGTTTGGAGAAGATGCAGGGTTTGTGTGAATGAAACAAAAGAAAACTCTAGGTATGTTTTTGATGAGGAAACACAACAATTGTATTCAGTCTGAATCAATTCACAAACTTTTTTTTAAATTATTATAATGACATAAGATTGAACATGATATGAACATGATATTTTTTGTGACATCTGAAGGTTGGTGGTTCAAAACCCAATCTCTGCATTATCGGTAGAGTAGTCAGATCAACTGACTCACAGGTTGGTGGTGTGATTCCAGCTCCCAGATGAATGCTGTCATTGTGTCCTTTGACAAGACACTTCACCCTTCTTGACTCTAGTGTCTGTGTACACTGGTGTATGAATGTGTGTGAATGGGTGAGTGGTGAAGTGGTTCCCTGATATGAAGTGCCTTAATTTCCCTGAAGATGGAAAAATGCAATATAGAAATGTGACTATTTTACAATTTATCAAAAGATTGTTCAAAAATAGTGCTACAAAAAAATAACAATTAGAAACAAAACAAACTGTTGAAATGTTTAATTTTGGCACAAACTTACTGTAATGAATGCAAGGAGTTGCAGAGGTGGAGGGGAGCGCACCCATCAGCAGACAGCACCTCTGGATCGGCACCATGAGCAAGCAGCAGCTGCACACAGACAGAGTGACCCCCGACACAGGCATCATGAAGAGCTGTGCTACCTCCAGGATCAGCGTCAACCTCTGCTCCCCTGAATAACAGCTCCTCCACACACCCAGAGTGCCCCCTGCTGGCAGCCAGACGAAGGGCAGAGGTCTGTTTCACTTTAGAGCTGAGCGTCCACATTCCTGATACAAAACAAAACTTGGTCATTTTTACTGCACTAAAGTGCACACTAGTGTCATCTACCTAATAGTGATCATTAATTTATATACAGGTAGACTTTACACTGCCCTTCCTAATATATTCATTCATTTACCTGAGCTTTGTGGACAACACCCCAGAATGTTTTGAGGGGATTTGTTGTGCACTCACTGTAAACAAATTGGCAGCAGAACCAAGGCAAAACTGAGTTAAATCGTTTGTTAAGAACGGGCACATGAGGAATATGTTAAGCTACATTCAAAGTGTGGATTAGTCCTACTTATTACAGCTTAGCCTTGAATGGAATTTAAATTGTTATCCAGGGTACAGGTTACTAGGCGGATGAAAAATTATACCCTTGAGCCACAGCCTGAACAATTTCAAACTTTTTTTTTTTGTATGGGAAAAAATGGCAAATAGGGCACAAAGTTGAAACACTCAAATAACTGACTATCTACTATATTAGTCTTATCAGTATAGTCTACAATTTATTGAATGCAAAACCAATCCAACAAAGCAGAACAGTCTATAAGAAACTAAAAGTTACAAACCCATTTCTGGAGTCCACACCATCTCCTCATGCACTGTCTCCATCAGAGCATTGACCATGGCAGGGTCCTTGAGCACAGCATACACGCCCTTCATATCTCCACACATAAAAGTGTTGTGAATAGCTGTGTCTCTACATCGCACTTGTGGAGGAGCAGCCCGGACCTCCTGGATTCGCTGCTGGTTCCTTTGCGGAGGTCGTCTTGGGGCAGAGGGTAAAGGAGCCCGGCTCATGACTCTCCTGTGGGCCAGAGATCGGCGAGCATCCTCCCAGTCCTGGAACTCCTGCTCCAGTCTGAGTGAGCGCAGTGAGGTGGAAGTGAAGGGGAAACTGTCACGTGACATGACCTAAAACAAGAACAAAGCTCATACTGAGAAAATAGGCCAACTGTATTAAGAGAGATGAGCCTTATGACCAACATTTAGGCATTCATACAGGTGATTCTTTGCAGATTATGTTATCAACATTTCCTGGGGGTGTGATGTTTTAACACAATCTGACCAGAAAGAACTGACTTGGAACTACAACAACTGATTTGTTACTCTCACATTAAATTACACAAGGGAGATAGCATTAGCCAACAGTTGTTCAGTTAGTCACCCTGACCTTTTTAGTTGCAAATCAACACCAAACACCTAAACAGGGCCATGAACACTTGTATTGATCACAAGCTCCTGAAACTGTGCTGTTTAAATCAATTTTTTCCTTGAGTTTTCAGACAGTGTTAATAGTTTTTTGATCAATGTTTACACTGTGTCTCCATGGTACTACATGTAGAACACCCCCAGCATGATGTCAGTGCAAAGTATCAATTGTTACACTCAACTATACACTACGCACTATGTAACTTTTCTGGTAGAGGCTTGAAAACATACATTCTTACTGTTAGCGAGATGGCTTCTCCACAGACCTGACGTGAAAGTATCACCTCCTTTTTCCAAGGAAGATCTTTTAGTGTTTAGGGTTTTTAGTGTTGTACTCCATGCTGGCAAAGCATTAACATCTTCATGGAGACAAGCAGGTGGCAGACCCTCCTCTGACCAGAACATTTGCATAGTGCATCTTTTAAGCATAACTGGCAGATAAAATAATTTAACTTTTACTTACCCTTTACAGCTTGACACTACAGAATAGATTATAAATTGCTTGCTTTCATTTCACTAAACATCTATTACTTTAGTCATTAACGCCTGTAATAAGTTACTAAAAAGTTAACTGTCCTTAGCTAGTGCACTCGGTCACAAGCCTTTTTTGCTCATATAACCAACCAGTGCTGAAGTTATTAATAGATAAGAATGTGAAGCGATACCTGTTATAACCAGAATGACCACGAGATGGCTGTGTTGGCCTGACATGTGTCTGATCAAAGAGGATGTGTAGAACCTCAAGATGATTACTTCAGTGGTAAGATGTCGTAACAATGATTTATTCTTTTTTTATATATATATTCATAAATTACAATAAAATAATTCATAATAAGATAATTTGTTTTGTTATAGGATAGATGCATATGTTATTAGATAAAACATTTGTATGCCACAATATAGTTTAAAAAAAAGTAAATAGTAAAATTGCTTCACATTTGCTTTATGTTTAAAAAACACAAACAAAACATTATCGTATTGTTTTTACTCTTTCTGCAAAAAGAAAGAACGAAATACACACTTTAAAAGCAAAACATAAAGTTTAAGTATTGAACTCTCTTGGTGTGACTTTACGCTCTTACGTCCCTAACGTCCTGTTTAAACGTGGCGGCGCGGACCCAAACATTCAAGAGAGGAGAAAAGTTTGGGCGTGTTTGGTCATGTAATCATTTGTCACAAAACAAATCATTCTGATATAACTTTTTCAGATTGTTTTTAAAGAGGGCCGGGCGTTTGAACGAGGTGGTCCGTCTATTTTGACCCTGTGATGGTGAGTATTGCGAAAAACGAAATCCGATTGAGCTAATGATGCTAACATGCTAACAACAATGTGTACGTAGAAGAAGGACACTCCTTTGACCACCACGTTTTATTGTCTGACATGTTAAAGTTTATGTCTTTTTTAGGCGTGCAAATTGAGCAGCTTGTTCAGCACTGGTGAGGACTTCGATGATGAGGTGAGTGTTAACACCTCTGTTAGAAGGCATAGTCGAATAAACAAATTCCCTTTTCTATGCATCTTTGTGATTAATCGACTAAAGTAGGACGCGTCATGATGCTGGCTAAACCTCTCAAAACTATTGGGATCTCGTGCTGACAACGATACATACAGAGATATATTTGAAGAAATGTTATGTTAATAAGTTTACACAGAATACACAATTGTTTCTCTCAATGCTTCAGCTAACTCACTTCATGCAATTTCCATTCTGCTGAGGGATGTATAATCTTAAATAATCAGTTGACAAAACTGTGTACAATTCATGCTCTCTCTGTTTTTCTGTTTCATTCAATTTTTATATGTTTAATTCTTAGGATATTCTCAGCACAGACTGGGGTACCTGCTCTTTATCATCCCGCCCGGTTGAAGTGGCAGCTGCTGTGTCATCCTCATCGCTACGTGCCTCCTCGGTTACTCACCTAGAGACCGAGAAAAATTGCCCTCAAGAAATTGGAGAGAGATCAGCCGCGCAGCCTAAAGGCACCACACCAAGGAATAACTCACAGACCACTGCTGGACAAACTGTAGCTTCGAGCCTCAGGCAGCTGTCCACCTCTTCCCCTCTTTCATCTCTAAATTATGCGCAGACTAATTTACCAGTGCAACAAAGTACTGCTAACACTACTGAGCTGCAGAGGCCTAGCGTTTCCCAGGATGACTTTGACGACTGGGATATTGACCTTGCTGATCTCGAAGAAGCTGATCACCAATTAGGCCAGCCTGTAAAATCCACTACTCCTGTCCCCACGGTTACAGATCCATCGTCAGCTAATGCATTGCGACCTCTTTGTACGGCAACTAGTGGTTTAAGGCAGATTTCTAAGCCCAGTTCTAGTGTAACTGGTAGTAATCAAACAATAACAACTGGATTAAGAAATATTTCAAATCATACTTCAATCAGTATTAATCAAAGTGTACAAAAGACTGCATTACCTAATGGGATAAGTAAGCTGTCTCGATTCACTTTCACTGGTAACAAATCTCCGCCAACCTCATCCAGCGGAGGGTCTTCTGTAGTATTACCTACTGGGATAAGTAAGCTGTCTCGATTCACTTTCACTGGTAACAAATCTCCGCCAACCTCATCCAGCGGAGGGTCTTCTGTAGCCAAATCAATTCCTCGTCCAGCTACTACTCCTATCCAGTCCCCACGTCCTCCATCTCTTCTTCCTCAAAGTCCTGGTGTTTTTTCTGGACTCACTGTTGCATCTCCATGTTTAAGAAGAGGAAAAGAGCAGATACCAGGACCGCTGTCAACGCCACTATCGTCCAAACACCCCCGGGGCTTATTTGAGTCTGTCTCCCCTGCGCAGACATCTCGACCTATGACCCCATCGTCCCTCCACACGCCCATCCTAACAAACCGACTGGTCCAGTTGGTCTCTGCCTCCAACACAAAGAAAAGACCCCGATCTGAATCGAACCGCCCCAGAACGAGACGCTTCCCAGGGCCTGCTGGACTCCTGCCGCAACAGGTCTGTATAAATATGCATCTTTGAATTTCCTTCAGGATCAACAAAGTATCTAGCTATCAAATTGTAACATTGCTTTTCCCAGGGTGAGCAATATAAACAAAAATTAACACCTTGAAAAGTATAAGCCATAGTATTGGAGTCAGATTCTCCTGACTCCAATACCATAAAAATGTGCCTTTGTTGACATTCAAGTATTGTGCAACTGTATTACAAATGGGCTTTAAGATTAATCCACTAATATAGAAATATTACTTGATAGCCTTGCTTGAAAGATTACACCCCAAGTCTCTCTCTTTTTTGCAGCTTTTTTCACATAATAGATTATATAATTTAACATAATCTTCAAAACAACCCATTTGACATGCTGTGGCTTATATATTGCCCATCTCTGCATATTACAGTATATAAATGCTGTTAAATAATGACCCAGTGGTGATAATCCTATCATAATAATAAATTGTCCAGCTCATTTTGTTTGTAGCTTTTGTCATGTTGACTCTAATGAAATGACTGTCAAAGAAATCTATGCGTTATGTGTCTGTTTTTCCACCTTGGTGCTATACGATAATTGGATTTTTGCCTCTCAGCCGCAGGGTCAGAGCCTGGATGACATAGTGGTTTCTGTTCCCAATACACCAGCGCACGGAGCAGTGGCCAGGTCACCGAGCCAGGTAATGAGAACTTATCAATACTATGAATGTTAATATGAAGGTGTTTATTGTCTGTATATATGGTACAGCTATGTGAACACAGCATCTTGTCTCTAAAGTTGGAATAATATTGTTTTCAGACATGTTTCTTTGTTTCTCAGCTATTGCTACGCCTGTCACAACAAATGTTGAAGTACGGTATATTTCTGATGAAAATAATGATAAATGATAATATATAAACTAATTTAATGCCACCCAAGAGTACATTTATACCACAAAACTATTTTAAATCTAGAATATTGTTGTTAAATCATAAGCTGTAGTAAATTAATAGAAGATGAAAATGTATTTAGTTCTTAGTTTGCCTCTGTAATAAGTCATAGAAGTCATTTATTCAGACTTTTACTGCTTAAAGCTTATCATATCGCTAGAAAATAACCAAAAATTTCCTAGTAGTGCAAAGAAAATAAACACGATAAATATTTGCCTTCAAAATGTATTGTTCCAGCTTTCATGTATTGAACGATGGTCCATATAGTATTTATTGTGACAGGCCGAGCTCTTGCACCAGTAATTTGCTTTGACTGAGTTGATTACACCCAGACCTTCTTGTTACCTTGGTGGAACGAGAAAGAAATAATACATTTTCAGTAAACAGAGGATTTGGGGATAGTCCAGACCTTCTTGTTACCTTGGTGGAACGAATGTCTTATCTATTTTTGAGAAAGAAATAATACATTTTACTGAAAATGTATTATAGTATTATATATGTATTATTACTAGTGCATATTTTTTTGCTTTACACAGTAGATTTTATACTTTACTGTCACTTTTTTACTTTAATATGAAAATGTATTTGATGAAGACTGATTAATCACTGGCCATTGATCAATTCCTACCGGTAATCTCAAAATGCAATCTTTTATCTCTGCATAATTATTTGAATTTAAAAAAAAATCACAAGAGCTGCATCAACTAAGTGGATAAAATGATCAGTTATTATTTTAATTATGTGCAGCAAGTTAAAATGGTAGATGAAAAAGTCAAGTGTTTCACAATTTAATGACCACTGATTTAGTCTATTAGCAAAATATCCATTAATTGCAGCCCTCTTATTATGTATTTTATTCCTGTCCAACTAACTCTTTCTTTTCTACTTTTACACTTGCCTCTAGGGCAGTCAAAAAATCAATACCTGCCCAAATAGTAATTGATTAACTAATAAAGAAGGTTGACCTCATTTGAGCAGGTGTCAGTACTGAGAATAGAAAAACAAAGATTCGCCAAAGTTAGACCTTTCCTGAAAAGCTTTAAAATGGTCTTTATCTTTATCAGAGCTAGTTTAAATCCACAAAATCAGAAACTTTTTAATGTCATTGTGGTTGGAGATTAGCTGAAATTGCACTTTATTTATTGTATCAGCCTTAAATTTTCAGCAAAGGCCCATGTTTTGTTTGGGTCGACCTGCTGCCTAAAGAATACACACAACGCTTTATTTTAATACTTCAAAGTGAACAGATGACTGCACAAAACAAGACTGCTATCTCATATTTACAATAAAAAAGCGTTGCAGGTCTGTTTGTAGTAAATTTAAATTACAGAATTGGAGGAAATTAATTAAAAGTTATCAGCCATTGGTTTCTCTGGATTATAAACTATCTGTATTAGCATCAGCCATGAAAAAACCCATATTTGTCATTCTTTAATTGCAGTATTTGGAGAATTTCCCTTAAAGATCTTTTTATTGCACAAAATTGACTATTGTGAGCTTGAAGCCATGTTAGAATGTTGTTATCTTCTCAAAAACACCTGGATTTGTGTTTTGTTTCTTTCGCACTTGTTTGAATAATCCTTTTGTTATTAGTCTGTCTATATCTCCAAAGCTTGCTCCAAATACTCTGTTCCACCATATGATGTCATGACAGTGTACGGAATTTAAAAACACAGTGAAGCACTAACTGGGTTACCATGTGACATCACAAGGTGGAACAGAGTATTTTCTGTTTGAGAGAAGAACAGCCTAATAAATATGCAGTGTTTGTGTGTTAAACCTGTGTGAATGAAACAAAACAAAACTCAGGTACATTTGTGATGAGGAAACAACATTATA
The DNA here is from genome assembly GCA_000787155.1 of Scartelaos histophorus. Taxonomy (NCBI): domain Eukaryota; kingdom Metazoa; phylum Chordata; class Actinopteri; order Gobiiformes; family Gobiidae; genus Scartelaos; species Scartelaos histophorus. The sequence continues at coordinate 52,448 of KN495150.1, read as the reverse complement.
ACAGATCAGAAAATAGCGTAATATTGGCTCTTTAATAGAAATCATGATAATCTATATTTTAAACTCTATGTTCCTGTTTAGTGTTCCAGCTCACAGACAGAGGAGGAAGACTTCAGTGGACCCGCCTGGACCTCCATGAAGTCGGAGATGGGTTTGGACGAGAGGAACCCGTCCTGCTTCCTCCACACCTACAGCGTCGTCATGGTGCTCAGGAAGGTACGCGCCGCATCTCCATCACAAGCGTCCCCGTCCCGCTGGGCGCCGCAGTCAAACCGAAATTGTTTACCGTTTTTAAATGAGTCATTATGTAGGCCAATCAGCTTCTGTATTATCCATGCGCTGTTGTAGTAACTGTGCCACGGTTGGAGGTCTATTGTCATAATCAGAATAAATGTGAGAGCTGAACAGGAGGTGCTTGTAATTATAAACACTACAGTCTGGCATCAATCATCTTAATGGAACCTCCTTGGTCTGTGTGAGTTGCCCCAGGAGATGCCATGGTGATAACTAAAGAAGTGCCGTGGCTTATTTACATGAACTTTTGCTTTCTAACTGGGTTTTAACGCAAGAGGAAGGGGTAAAATGTTAATGTGCTAGCCGAGCTTAAACCTTTCAGTGTTAATGATCTTGCTGAGGTGTTGATCCCATTTGTAAACACCGCAAGTCAGAAATAGAAATAAAGTGGAGGCATGTTTGGTGTTATTATTTTCGAATATGCCACACACTCTGCACAATGTTAATCAATACTAACCATAATTGCCTTTTGTGTGGTGTTTTCGCAGGCCGCTCTCAAACAGCTGGTGAAAAACAAAGTGCCAAACATGGCTGTGCTGCTCAAGAGCCTTGTTCCCACTCACACGGATGCCAAAGCTGTTTTCAAAGACCCAACAGGTACTGGCCACAATACAACATATAATTACACTGAAAAGCAACTTCGTCTGAATTCTTGTTTTTTTTTTTTAGTTTTCCTTCCAACAATTTTACTTTCTTTAATATACAGTTTGAGGTTGTCATGCTAGTGTAAAGACGGGCCATAGTAGACACATTAGGACTCTGATCCATGACCTGTATTTGGTTTCTCACAATAATTAAAATGCAGTATTAAAGTTGCACTGTGTAACTTTTCTTCTGGCCGGTCCAGCATTTTCTGGTCTCCATGGAGATTGACTGTTTTGCTTGGAACAGGTACTGGGCACAATGCAACATGTAATTACATCTAAAAGCAACTTCATCTGAACTAGTGTAGTTTAACCATCCAAGTTTCACCACATTTAACTATTTTTACCTTATTTGAGGATTTTATATTTGATTAAGATGCAGAATTCCTCTCTACAAATGCTGTAAAAAGTTATGTTTGATTGTTAAAAACTTTTAATCCAAGTCTGGGGATTTGTGGTGTCCCCAGTTTTTGTAATCAAAGTTAGGTAGAGGAGCCAGAAATTGTTCTCAAGAGTAGCTTTATTTCAATATGACTAAAGTAGAAGAAGAAGAAGAAGATCTCACTATGATTAAAATTATTAAAGGTGCATTGTGTAACTTTTCTGTTAGAGGGTCCATCACTTGCTTGTCTCCACGGAGATGTTACTGTAAAGGTGCATTGTGTAACTTTTTTTGTGTAACTTTTTGTGTGTAACTTTTTTTGTCTGAAACAGGTATTGATTATATGATAGACACATTAATACTTACTGTTTTTGGTGGTGTTTCTCTTGTTTGTTTTTTATATGGACGCTCAGCCTGAAATAAATAAATTTGTGTACTAATGTAAAGGTTTTTAATTCAGAAAGAAGTCAACATTATAAGTTGTTAAAATTATCAATATAGCCAACATCATTTCCAAAACAATACATGATTTTTCAGTCAGGGACTCACTCACATGTTTCTCAGTTCCTCAGACAACCAAAAATAAAAGGTACGAGGTAAAGGTAATAAAAGGTGCATGCATATAGAAGAACCCCAGAAAGGAACATTTTCCTAACAACTGTACCTCGTCTCTATCTTTAACAGCCATTGCCTTTTTTAGTTCAGTTGCCATGGCCTCCTGTCTGCAGACACATGCAGAGTTCAAATAATCAGAGCTGAAGAGGCCGAAGCTGCACTCAACGGCAGCACAAGAGCTCATTACTGATTCAATAGCAGGAGATTGGCATCACTAGTGGGTGGGCATCAAGTGCTTCTGACATAGAGTTAATGTTCTGACAGTGCCCATGCACCACTGGTCAGTTAGTCACTCTTTAAAGCATGTATTTTAAAATATACAATGTAGCTTTTCAAGGGGGGTTTGTCGCCATCTGGTCCCCATGTAAACACAAATGTTGCAGAAACGCTCCAGAAAAGTACATGTGCATTTAAATTTGAAGTTTTAGCAGAAACATTTAACTAGAAGAATAGATGAGTAATAATTCCACTGTAGTAGTTTCCTGTCAGTATATTTTACTCGAGTAACCCAGACTACTTTGACTTCTAAAATATGAAACAAAATACATTTTATTCTTTTTTTAAAAATTGTAAGCTGCACATTTAACAACAGTAAACAATAAGAATTTCCTCTTGGTAATGAAATAAATGTAATTCTGTAATTCCTATAGCAGGATTTTTCTGTAGTTGTTGATTTTCCATATTTACATTTTGTCAACTTCTTGGCTTCCAATTGCGACACATGGATTGGCAGTTGTAGTCAATTAAAAGACTTGGATAATGTTTTCCACTTCTGATTTATGGCCAGATGGCATTCAGGAGTCTACAGGCTCAAGCTGCTCATGCTAAACGTTTATCATATCGTGCTCTGTCATTGTTAGAGTTGGAGTTCATGATAGAACAGAAGTTATTTCAGGACAAATTGTAAAAACAATTCTCAAATTGGTTGTCTGCTTTTATTAACTTGTTGATTTCACCCTTTAATTTCTCCAGCTCATTTTGCTCAGCCAAACACAATTAGGATTGCAGAATTGTTTGTTTGGGCTTTGAGGATCAGTGTTGCAAATGTTGCAGACTGTTGATTCAATCGTCCAGGGGCCGCAAAAATCCTGCCATCTTCAGTTTATAATCCACACAAACATTTTGAAAGAGTTGCCATTTTATATTTGATTAAGATACAGAATTTTCCTCTCAACAAATGCTGTAAAAAGTTATGTCTGATTTTTTTATAACTTTTCATCCAAGTTTAGGGATTTGTGGTGTTCCCAGTTTCTGTAATCAGAGTTGGGTAGAGGAGCTTGAAATTATATTCAGTAGATTTACTTTAAAATTACTAAAGTAGAAGTATAAAGTAAGAGTCCGAGAAAGTACTATAATAAGAGTAAAGTATTTGGGAAAAAGACTACTCAAGTAAGAGTAGCTGGAAGAGGAACTGTCTGGATGTGACATCTGATATATAATTTGACGATGATTTCATTCTAAGAACAAGACATTAAATAATCCACAAATTGGACCAAAAATATTATAGAAACTCAGTCTTATCTGAAGGAGCAGGTCAAGAAACATAAATGTTCAAATCTTTTAATATTATTGACAGCTCTATCACTTGTTGGCTTACAGTGGGAAGAACAGTCATAATCTTTACTAAAGTTAGAGTTAGGCCTGTCACAACAACATATTCAAAGCACAATATACTCTGCAGAGAAATATTGCAATAAACAATATTATTGAAACTACTTTTGACACTTACAAGATAACAATAAATCAGGATAATGCCAGTAAACCATTTTAAAATTGGCTGTATCTTCTTAAAATGATGAAATCCTACAAATGGATAACAGAGTGAACCAATAATTAGCCATAGATGTTACTTTTTCCAGCCCTTTGCAACAGAAATAATACAAATCTCACCACTTTTTCTATTGAGCCCCAAAATATCTTATTCAAGCTTTCATATACTGAACAATAAAATGATCTAGTAATTATCATGACATGCCTAGGAGTACTCTTACTGTGTCAAATATATCAGAAAAAGTAAAAGTATGGTTTCTGGAGCTACTTGAAGAAGTATAAACTTGCACAATATACCTTTTTTGTGTAGTTTTCCAGGGATGTGCTGTAACTCATCTTTATCTTACATGCAGTGATTCAGATATTGATTGGGCTTCTGTGTTTATTTGGAGGCAGTAGCTCATTCACTGCATTGATCTACACTTGAGACTAGCACTAGTTAAAGTGTTTTGAGACCTTTTGTGCCTGAGGAAAAGAAGAATGGACATTTTATTGACAAGTTTTTCATACAAGAGCCAAGTTTTCTTTTTACAGACTTTGGTTACAAGTCTGTCATTTACATAAAAGTTTGGTTCTTACTGTTGTCAACTGGCAGTTTTTGCAGTCTTCGAACCTCTGTCAGAAAAAATATGTTCCTTGCACATAAATTTTCCCTTTATTTTTTGTGGAATTTTGTGTACTGATGACACAGATGAAGGGATTCCTTCTTGAGATACAGCTCTTCCTCCTGTAGTGGAAGTGGAATAACATGAAAACTGGTCACATTCACTTTAAACCTTTCAATATTTTTAGCATCCTGACACACAACCTTTCTGGTGGAGAGCTCCTCAAATGCTTTTCTCCAGATGGACCCACAAACAAAAAGTTATATAGTGAACTTTTAACTACACTTTACTGACCAATCCATGTTGTGCAAGTTTATTGTTTTTGTTACAACCAAAATACCAAATTATTGTTCTGGCTTGTTTTAATCTGTATCATTCTTATTTTGTGGACTGTAGGGGAGATGCAGGGCACACTGCATCGTCGGCTGTTGGAGGACAGGGCTGGAGAGCTGAAGGCAGGAGCCGTCCTGCTGCTCAAACAGGTGAGACTTACAGAAGAAGGCGATTGGTAAATTGAAAAATCTTTAAAGTGAATTATGTGCTAACTAATATAAATTGTCTGGATTTCTTATTATTCTTTCAGGTTGGTGTGTTTTCCCCATCTCATCGAAACCACTACCTCAATGTGACGCCCAATAACCTGCTCAGAATTTACTCCCCTGATGGAGTCTGCATGTCATCCATGCCGCTCCCCCAACTGGCCATGGTGAGCACAACAATCAACAACAATTAGCAAGGATTTAGGCCTGTGTGCATATAGTTCAGTTTATATCTTAATTACAGATATAGAAATTTGTAATTAAGATAGAAATTAAGATGGGGAATATGTATTTGTTATGATTTCACATAAATACATTTTCAGGAGCCTGTGATCAAAATATGGGCGTTTGTGGTCCCTTTTAAGAGTTTGAGGAGATAAGAGTGGAAAAACTGTGGACTAAAGCTAACTACCTTGAGACTGTTCATGCACAAAAGACTGTTTAACAGCACAAATTAGGTTATCTATTATCTATCTAATAAGCTTTTTCTGCTCAGATTGTGTACAAATAAATCTCAGAAAAGGCTCATTTGAGTAACTGAACTTTGGAAAGAGCAGTGCCTTCAGTTAGCTTCACACCCCAAGGAATGTTGCAGCTCCAAAGTATCAGTAGTTGGACTATATCTCTATTATATTCTCCGGTTGTCTGCTGCCCAGTCACGGTGCATTTTTATACATATTTTTGTCCATCCAGGAGCCTGTTCTGCTGTCGTCAACCCCCAGTGTCCACCGGGAGCCTGTGTCCAAGATGCAACTGCTTTTTGATGAGGACGATGACGAGGGACAGGACCAGGAGGGGGCAGCGGAGAGGAGCACAGAGCAACAAGAGGCAGTCAACCAAAGTGGAACCACTAAGCACCACACGCCACCACCAGCAGAGCAGGACTCAGGCTGGGAAGCAGGTATCATACTGATTATGGAGCCTAAAAATCCTAAAACCCACCACTGTTAGTCTGCTTGGAAATGGAGCAAAGGATCATGGTCTGTGTAGTTCCTATAACACTGTCAAAATCACAAATATATGAGTTATTTTTACATCCCTACTGTGTAACTGGTATCACTATTAGTTGACAGGAAAAGTTATTTTGGTAATGTATAATATAGGGCTTCACAATATATAAAGATCGAACTGAAATTTGTGTTGGTACAGTATCAATAGCAAAGGTTATAATTATTTAGATAACTGATAATCCAAAGGACAAAATAATTAAATTTTATATAGAACAATCTTGCTGTACCTGTAGTTTTGCCCTCTGCTCTGCATTTTTGTAATGTTTTATCAGTTCACATTTCGGTGTGAATATGCCTAGAGTTGTTTACAATGTGCACTCTGAACAGGATTCTACTTTTAAAATTTGTATTGCTAAACTAATCACAATACTTTCCCGCTGCAAGGCTTTTTTTTTCTTAAACCGTTTTTCCCTAGTTTAATATTTCAACAAGAGTCCTTTTATTATTATGTAGATTCATTCTCGTCATCCAGGAAAAAGTTTAGCAAAGTTCTGAAGAAATGTCCTAATAAACTCATAATATTATTTTCCATTTTTCACTACACACAAGGTTAAAGAAACTACTTGATATTCAAATAAACCTGTAGTGCTAAAGTAAACTCTCCACAAGACCTTAGCTGACAAATCCAAGTGCCACAGTGACCTTATGTCTACTCCTAGATATAGTTCATAAGCGGTTTAGTTAGAACGAATACATTATCACACATTGTTCAGGTGTTAAATTGGAAAATCTTATAATGGAATCCGAGGTGTTTTTCATATTCAAGATCCAAGTGTGGTGAATCTTAGACTTCAGACCAAAAAACCAGGGACTACAGGTGGAAATTAGCTCTAGTGATACAACCTGACATTATTCTCCTGTTAAGGTTAATGTATACTGTGCACTGTCCCTGTCTCAGAAATAAACTAGAGAAAATGGTGGCCGATAAGCTTTGCCGATATTGTAGAGCCAATATGTAGGAGCGTTTTTGGTAATTTCCCCCAAATTATATTGGCTGAATTTCCTATAAATGTATCCACAATCTTGTTTTACTACAAATTTGATTAGAGAATATTGTACTCACATTTCTGCATAATAAACTGTTCAGATAAAGCTTATGCATATTCTCTTTATACATATTTAAGCAAATATTAGCCCCTTCTTGAGATTTAAGACCAATAGCTGATGTGCTAAAAAGAGCAAATATTGGCCCTTTTTATCAATCTCTTTTTTTAATAAGGCTTTTATCAATGCGCTTTACCAATAAACATATAATTATACGTTTTATTTAACTTGTGGAATGTAGTAACGTAACTAGGCTTATCAATATCAAATGAAACCTGGTACTATCCCCTCTATCAGCACAAATTAGCCAACATTTTCTGTTTTTTATTCATATTTTTTGCTCCAGGGTGAGGAAATTGTAATTATTATTATTTATTCTACGACACCACATGGTTCATAAACTTTTTATCATTTGTGTAAAAACAATCAGGTTTTCGGGTTGGATATTTCAGCATATTTTCAATCATGATGATTCTGGTTACATCCTTCTGTTTTTGCTATTTTTATGCAGCTATTCTAAAATGTAAAATCAAACTGGTGGAGCTACTCGGTAGATATGGATTTCGATGAGTTCTGCTGTATTTCTGTCTGTGATGATTGGAGACAGTGAAAGACACTATGACCTGAAGCTAGCCGAACTCTCCCAACAAAAAATAGTCTGAGGAAAGGGCTTCTCAGGGCACAACTTTCATAAAATCACTCATCTATGCCTCTCTGGCTCACACAACCTTGGAGCAGGGTCAAACCAAAATTTTTTTAGCTCTAAAACACACCATATAAGCCTAAGATAAGTGCGCAACAAGCGTCTTTTTGTTACAATGAGTAAAGTTTTTAAAAATATGCACAGTAATATGGGTCTCACCTTTCTGTGTGGAGTTTGTGTCTGTTTCTCCCCGTGTCTGGCTGGGTTTCCTTTGGGCATTCTGGTTTCCTCCATCGACCCAGAATATACACAATAGATCAAATCCTCCAGCCAAGATCTGACCAAGATCCTCACAGTGCCCCACTGCTCCTCAGTTTGTCCAGCAGCATTGCATGATGGGTCAAATGCAGAGGGAAAATTAATCTGTAGGGATAATAAAGTATGCCTTAACCTTAATGTTAATCTTATCACAGCACAGAAACTAAGCAGAAATGGGTTTTGTTTTGTTGGGCAAGACATTTCACTCACTTTACCTCGAGTGTTGAAGTACACTGGTGTTTGAATGAGCGTATGTTTGTGAGAGCGATTTCATGCATGTCCCTTAAAGGTGCACTGCATAACATTTCAAGTGAAGGTCCATCACCTACTTATCACCATGGAAATGTTATTGCTTTGTCTAAAATGTTCCACAATACAGATTAAACCTATCTGTCATAAGGGAAAGTAGCATGCTATAGCACTGGTTTACATTACATTTCAGATCTGTGGAGACTCGCCCTTATTCACAGAAGGAATTATTTTATTTTAAAGTAACACCCGTAATGAGGCAAAGCAAACATAACCTCTCATCATCCAGTAGGTAGCCAGAAACACAGCGCCTTTTAACATTCAGTGTCCTAACCAAACAAACCAACTTTCACTGCATGTTTGGAGTTGGTTTCTACTTAGTTTGTTACCTTTTTGTCACTGATCCATGGCCCTTAAAAATAGTCACCACACGGGACCAGATGCAGACTGGGTTTTTCCACATTTAACATCTCGCTTTTGTTGTGTCTTTTGTGTTTTTGTGCAGATGACCTTGATGAACTCCTGGGAGAGTTGCCCGAGGACATGTACACCGTTTGATGACAGACGCACAAAGCAAACTCGCCGCACAATCCACCACTGTTGTACCATAGGCATCTCTTTTGAAGCCATGTCTTTTCTCTGACCTTTTTGAACAAAGTGTGAAAAGTTGTTTATAGTTGGAAGTAACAAGTTAACAAAAGAAATCATTTATGTTATTGTAGGACCATGCATCGCTGGTGCTGAAAGTGCCATAAAAGGAGTCAAAGTGCATTTATGCTTTAATTAAACTATGCAGTCTGAAGTCTTATGTCATTTCTGTACACATTAGCTGGCGATAATGATTTCTTATTTCTTTACACCTGCTCCAGTGACCTTGAATTCACCTAATCTACAGTAAATGTCTGTAGAGGACATTCATACATAAACTATTCATTTCAATAATAAAATCCAGTTGTTGCCATCAAGTTACGCATATGTTACATCATATTTTTTATTATGCTTTCACAATAACACAAGAGCCTGGATTACTATTTAATATCCTTATTTTTATTTGTTTGGGCCCATCAGGGGTTGTACTCAGAACTGCACTAATAAGAAGTGGGTAGAACGGCCAAAATGAGCTAGTTCTGTTTTTCATGTTTTAAGTAAAAACCGTGCGCAGCCCCTTTTTAAATCTGTAATAGTGTAAGGTTCAAAAAAGCATATCGCCAATGATGATATGTGATAGTGACATCAAGCTGTGGGTGTTTTACATGTGTCTCTACGGTGAAACGTTCAGGAGTTACCATGGAAACGCAACACACACATTAGCGTGGGTGTTTTACATGTGTCTCTACGGTGGAAACGCAACACACACATTAGGAAACACTGTCAGAAGTTTTTAGATGACACATTTTCAGGAGCTTGTGATCAATTTGAGGGTTGGTGGTCCTGTTTTGATGTCTGAAAACCAAAAAAAAATTAGATTGGCTGACTGAAAAACTGTTAGCTGATGCCTGCTTGGTTGGGACTGTAATGTTATATGAGAGGGAATACAGTTAAACACAGCACAAATCATCTCACTTGTAGTTCCAGCTAAGTCGGTTCTTTGTGGTCAGATTGCGTTAAAATAAAGCTCATATTAAAGTCTAACAGAGCTTCAGACAGAGCAGAGCCTCCAGTTAGCGTCACCCCCCCAGGAAGTGTTGACAACATCAGCTGCAAAGTATTGATTGTAAACTGACAGGCATTGGTGAAAAATAGGGGCAATTTGTTTTTATTCCAGACTAGTAAATTACATCTTTAGGTCGTATATGCCAGCAGAAGATACACGAAGATAAATGAACCTTTCTGCAGGGTAAACTTAAATTTACAAAAAATGAATAGAAAGGAGCTGAACAAAGTTTTACCTTTTGTTCAGTAGAGATTGGCAATTCCAGGGCTGAAATTATCCAAATGATTTCAGCGAAGGTGTATAGAGTTTAAACTGTATGAACACATGACATCACGTGTTGAATGTTTGAGAGAAAATGGTGTAATATGGGGCTTTTAATAATCCTTTTAACAGATTTATTGTACTATTTATACCAAAAATCACTACCATCCGCTGCCTTGAATAATCCTGCGTTGTGTACAGACTCTTACCGTGCTCTTTCTGTTTGCTCCTTTAAACTGAACTTCTAAATGAACTTTTATTTAGCTATGTAGTTTTTGTTTTGTCACCCCTCACCTCTATTCTCCCTTTGTGCATTTCCTTGGTCCAGAGAGTGCAGAATATACTGTGACCCAGCCTGTTTGTGGAGCATTAAGGGCCAGTGCAGAGATTTTGTAGGTAGTCTTGGCAGGTCCCGTGGGTTTTCTTGCTGGCCGAGCAGAGGTGCAAGAGGGAGATATTGAATATAACTACCATATAGTGGCACATAAAAACTATTAAAGGATGTACAAAGTGACTTTTCTGCACTTTTGTGTTACTTTACACTTCATTCCCTTTTGGTGTGATACTTGAATCTCAGCCAAGACATCAACAGGAACATTTTTGCACAATTTGTATGAATTGCTTTAATTGATACTTTGCATTGACATCAGGCTGGGGGTGTTCTACATGTATCTCTGTTCAGCAGTTAATGTGGACACAATGCACACAGACAAACATTTATTATGCACTTTTTCTATATAAAAACAATATTTATTTAAACAACACATTTTCACGACCTGTGATCGCAATACAAGCGCTCATGGTCCTGTTTACGAGTATGATTTGTCGACAAAAAGGCGAGAATGTGACGGAGAAACTGTTGGCTATTGTTAGCTTAAGTAATTTTATGTTTGAGAGACTTTTACAGCACAAATCATTCAATATTAAGCAGAGTTCTAGTTTCAATCAAGCCTGTTCTTTCTGCTCAGACTGCGTTTAAAAAAAGCTCTGATTAAGTCTACCAACTTTAGTAACAGCTTCAGACAACGTAGTGCTTTCGGTTAGCTTCTCCACCCCAGAGAATGTTGTGGAAGCCAGTTGCAAAGTTATGTCGAAATGATTTGTGAACTGAATAGAAAATACAACGTTATCAATAGGGAACGCTCTCTCTTCATCGCATTCAATCTGAAAAAGACCTATGCTGTTAGAAGAGAATGCGTGTGGGCCTGCTGTGTCCCTGTTAAGTGGTTTTCTGCTTTTGCGTTTTCATTTTTTTTTTTTTGTTTTAGATGTCAGGTACAAACTAAATATTAAGCAGAGTTGTACGGTTTTATATTTGCGGTTAAACTGTGCCTGCTCGTTTTTTGATCTGTTTTTTGGGTCTTTCCGTTGACTGAATATATAATTGGACATGGCTAACCCGGAAGCCGCCGCGTTACAAATAATAAGTGAGTATCGCCACGTTTCCAGCTCCACCCACCCTGGCTCCAATTAACTTTATATTAAAAAAACATCACCTCTTTTTACGTAGCTGCTTCTGTCAGACTCCTCATTTTGGCCTTAAAATGTTAGTTTTTTCAATCAATTTCTGTTCCTATTCAAATATGCCTGTGTATCTGCAGCTTCTGTGAGCTTCATTTAACTGGAGCTAAATGCTAAGGGTGACGTTGCACTTCTAGGATCCACTTCTTTATTTCTATGAGCTTCACCTGAAAAATGCATTGATCATTCCCATTGACGCTCATGCATTTTCTGATAAAACTATGAACATTGTGTCCTCTGCCTGACCTCTTCTTTTTGATTATAACTGTAATGGTAATCAGAAATTATAAGAGATCATTTTTTTGTGAACACCACACTCCCCTTTGGTGCAGCAAGGCCTATAGGATTTCACAGTGGACTGCAAAAGTATAGGACCACTCACTAAGTCTTTCCCAACAGGAGAAAAGCATGATCCAAGCTCCTGCGTCACTGTAACAGAATCAGGGTAATCCTCTTTCTGCTTTTCTGCTTATGATTCATGCACCACGAACTCACCGCTTTATAGTCAAACTAGCACGACATTTGTCAGGTAAAATGTGCACCGGAAACGTGCAACGCTTTTTGTATTTCATGGGCTTAGATTAAAGCAGTGAAGCGACATCACGTTGGGGAGGTTCTACGTTTGTATGTTGGTGGAATGTTCAGTAGCTATGATGGAGACGCAACGCACACGGATAAAGAGCTAGTGCGAAAAAATCGATTTAAACATCATTTTCGGGAGTCTGTGATCAATACGAGCTTGTTTAAGTGTTTGATTTTCAGCACAAACGGTGAGAGGGACTTTTAACTGAAAAATGTTCCAACTAAGTCAGTTCTTTAGGGTAAAATAAACCTCATATTCAAGTCTATTTTGATTAAAAGACCTTCAAACAGAGGAGTGTCTATAGTATCAATATCGGTCCCAGTATCAGTCCAGTATTTATAATTTTGGCCGTATTTTATTTTCTGAGTTGCCCCCATTCTCTTCATGCTCGTGCATCATTCCCAGTTTGTCCTCACAGCAGTAGATTAATGAGTAAAAATGGAAATAGAAGATGAAGCTAAAAATATGGCCGTATGTTTACACAATCACGCATCTAATTATTTTCACATCCCAGTTGAATGCATTTTGTTATAGTTTTTCCAAAAGTAAAAAGTTAATTTGAGCAATTTTCTACAACTTGCTGTAGATAGTAGAACTGTAGTATTGCATTTATTGTCATTTATTGCATTTTTTCTGTTTCATTCACACATGAGTAATCCTTTATTATTAGTCTGTCTATGTCTCCAAAGCTCAAAATGCACTGTTCCACCTCGCGATGTCATGAAGCGATATTTTTAAAGTTAGCAGCTACAGTTGACCTTTTTTTGAGTCAAGAGATCGGCAAATCCAGGGCTGAAAGGATCCAAATGAAATAGTGAAAGTGAATAGAGTTTAAAAACACAGTGGTTCCTGAATTACCACATGAAACAGTGTAATATGGAAACTTTAATAAATCAAAAATCATAGTTTATATTATGATGGCATTGCAATAATCTTCAGACCTATTCTTTTTAATTGAGACGACAGGCTAAATTACTCGTGTTAATACGCTGACTTTTCAATGTGAGGGGATGTGTCTGGTGTGATAATGGATCTTGTCACTTATATGAGTGATGCGTTTCAGCATTTGTAGATTTTCCTTTTGTGTAAAATGAGAGTACAACTTAATCAATACAATATGCTGACTCCTGTTCTCAGAGGCAGTAACATCAGCAAATGGTAGGATTTGAAAACAATACATTTATAAGAGGAATAACTGTATGAACTTGCCAAGGTAAAATGGAGACCATATTGGAATTGTCTTTTGATAAATGTTATTTCAAACTGACATTTTCATCCTTTGGGCATCCATTAAGGAATGAATTAAAACTCTTTCAAATGTGAGTCATCCTATACCTACAATATTATAGTGCATTGATATTATATCTTATATCTACTATAATAAACATCTACACAGCGGGTGGAACGCTTGAATACACCCGTCTACTTTTTCTACTTACAATATATATATAAAACATACAGAATTGTGTAGTTTATTTATTTATTTCAGTTTATGTTTATTTTTAAATAACCCTACAAAATACAGATTTATTTTTCTGCATTTTATATTCAAACCCTCAGTGTAGTAATGTTTTTTTTAAAAGATATTTAAGAGATCATTTCAGGCAAAGAAATAACATCTCCATGGAGACAAGCAGATGCCCAGACTCTATATCAGAAAAAATGCACAGTGAATCTTTAAATTGTAATATTTTTAGTATATTGCACATTATAATGAAACATGGGGAGGGGGGAATAAAACTACTTTTTTTTTTGTTACGAGGTTTACTTCTGACAGCCCAAAAGTTTAAATAAAGCACAGAATATTGGCATTCAGATACATTTTATTGGACAAATGTTTAGTGTAAACTCAGTGTGACAGTCCCATGTGTTAATGACCATATATCCTCGTGTTGGGCTCCTAGTGGACATCATTAGTCCAGTTCATGAGAAGAGGCAGAGAAAGTGAGGCTAGTGCTAGTCTGTGGCCCAGTTTTGGTGCTAAAATCTTAATTAGATGAATCTCACACCGGGCTGGCCAGTGCATGTTATCATTAAATCTACTAATTAAAGCTTTTCCAAATGGAGCTTGATTTCAGACAACCGCATAGACGTTGCTAGACTTAATCTGTCCTTGAACATCAAACGTCTGATACAAGAGGTACTGATAATCAAAGCTGGCCAGTCTCCGACTCCCAACAGTCAGTTAATTATGTGCTTTTAAGAGCTTTTTCATAATCTATTACACATTTGTGGGGGGAAAAGCATCATTCTGAAAGCAAGAGAAATGAACTGTCTGTTACAAATGGACTTGTTTATTTGTTGTTCTCACACAAAACAAAATGATGAATGAAGACAATGAGGGACCATGTGATCGTTGTTTTGTTATTTTTCTTCACTACATTAGTTTACGACCTAAAGGAAGAAAAATGTGAGATTTTAGAATACTGACACTCCATCTTGGCTAACACTATTTCAATGCAATGTCTGGTGCTGTTTTTACCTTAAGATAGTGCAGTTCCCTCACCCCATATTATTATATTGGGTTCTTCTACTTGTGCTAAATTTAATACCTCCAGTGCTTTTATGCATCAGTGGCTATACTAGTAGACCTGCAGTAAAGGGCTCTGAATAATGATTTGAGTGCAATGCACCTATGTCTCAATATGCGCCTTACATTAGATGCGTGGCTTTGAAGGAAAAAGAGGAGCACATATTCCATACACAAAGATGCACTATGCAATGTTTTGGTTGTGCTATCACTATGGAGATGTTATTTCTTTTCTGAAATGTTCCACAGTATTCACCTTATTCCAGAAGTTGCTGTGGGCCCTGCTATCATCATTCAGTTTGTGTTATTTTGCATGGGGCTGCTGATCCTAACAGCAAATAAGTTCAATCCAGGTTTGAAAGCCATTTTAAAGACTCCCAGAGAATCAGTGCAGCGTAACTTGGTGCATATGAAAACTGAATATTTTACATAAATGAACATGTCATATTTAATCATCAAAACTTTTCTCTAATTCTCCTTTAAAACAAATGGAATCCCAGTTTAACTGAAGTGCCTCCACAAAAAAGTGCAGTTTATGAGCATTTAGAGTCAAAAGTCGGCGGGTCTAAATAAGGTGAACCGTGTTAAAGTGATCTGTCTCTTTATATGTTACAGGTGAAAAAAAATAATGGATTTATGCTCTAGGTGCACCATTAGCCTGCCCTGTGCATTAACAATAAATATTTTACTTACATGAGAGTGTAAAAAACATGCTGAATTATATATGTGTAGTACAGGGAGGGAAATAGGGAAAATCATACTCTGACACTGTGAAAAAAAATACTTTAAACATTTGAAAATACTGCGTGTTTTGGCACTCAAATATATTTCAAATGGCAAACCTAAACAGAAAAAGATAGTGTGATCGCATAATGGCCTATAAATTGATCCTGAGACAAATGAACGCTAATATTAACTTAATACAGCTACGAAGCAGTAACACCTTGTAAAATGAATACAAGAAAATTAAAGTCGGCAAAATAATAGCCTTGTGACCAAGTGGATAAAGACGGCAAATGTACAAACCCTGGAGACTGTTAAAACTATTAGAATTTTCTTAATTGTTTTCTTAAGAAACCAATAAACCCTGTAGCTTCACAGACCACTGCTGCAGACTGGAGGATGAGGACAGTGATGGATGGCAATGGTTTGGGAAGAGAAGACTATATTTTCTACTAACTTTTGTTCAACATAAGAATAAAAATGATTTCCCAAACAGTCTTCTGGTCATTTTTTTCTCTATTAAAGATTCTATATTAAGCAAAATTGACTCTTGCGAGCTTTAAGCCATGTTAAAATGTTGTTGCCTCCTGAAAAACAAACCTGGAGTTTTCTTTTTTGCTTCATTCACACATGTTTGAGTATCCCTGTATTATTAGCCTGTTTACATCTCCAAAGCTCAAAATATTCTGTTCCATCTTGTGGACAAAGTGGTAGTTTTCAAGTTAACTGCTACCTTTTACTTTTCGTTAAGTAGAGATTGGCGGTTCCAGGTCTGAAATCACCCAAATGATAGTGAAGGCGCACAGAGCACTACACAGTGGAGTATTTCCACATGACATCACAAGGTGGAACAAAGTGTTTTCTGTTTGAGAGACAAACTCTGCCTAAATATGC
>KN495150.1:21206-32442 GCA_000787155.1 Scartelaos histophorus | reverse complement strand
CCTCACCTGGCCGAGCCCGAGGTCCTGGCATTACTGGAGGAAAAGTCCAACTTCACGGCATACAAGCCCACTCCGTTCAGCATGAGGGAGTTCATCGAGAGAGTGGGACATGACCTGCAGGAGATGATGCTCTACTGCCGTTACCAAGGCCAAGAGTGCACCCCCAAGGACTTCAAACCGGTGAGTCCATTTCGAGTTTATTCTAGCTGTCACTTGTGTGCGCTGAGGCTCCACAGGTTCAAGTTATGTTGAGTCTAAAGTTTGCAGAGAGGCCAGAGTTTGTGTCTGTGCTGAAAGTTGAAGCTGAGAGTTGCTCTTTCCTCCCACGCTGCTGTGCTAGTCTCCTGCTGTGCGCTCACCTGGGACTCTTGAGCTGCTGTGTTCTGCAAACACGTTTTCTCTTATTGTTGTCTTTAACCTCAGTCTGACTGCATTAAGCCACAAACCGATGCTTCATTACAGATCTCTCCTGCTAACAGGTGGCTCTTCAGTTCATCCCGGCGTGTGACTGCTTTTTGAGCCTGTGATTGAATTTTAAAAGGATTTAGGACTTGTCTGAATAGTTTGAGCTGAAAAACGCTGCTATAATATGGTGTAAATTGGCCTGGTGCAGGTGTAGCTTTGATTACCTTTTGTGTGGCGATCCTGACGTGTTGCGTATTGCTTCTCTGTGGAATAGACTCAATAGGCAGATGGAAACAAATATGTACCACTCAGATTGACTGATTTTATATTGCTATCATGGTTCGCAAAATCAGAAACCAACTGAACTTGAATGTGATTTTTTTATGTTTTTCCAGTTGGATACTTGCACATATGTGGCCTGACATTCTGAGTGACGCGTGGAGTTAGTTTTGGCCTTTTTAATGTAGTGTATTTGGATTTGTTCTGGAAAATACTCCCTGAAGAAAAGTTAAGAAAAGTGAACTTCTCCCTGTTGATCAATGTCCATTCACTTTTCACAGTCAATGTTTAATGTGAATGCCCATGACTTGCATACACATATTCATCTTGTTCTTAATGATTTTCCCCTTTGGTTTTAGGCAATTCCTCATGCAGATCCAAATTGTCTCTGTGTATTTGTGTGTGCGTGTGTTTGTGTAGTTTATTTCAGTTCATTGCTTTCCAACATTTGCCCTGATTTAATGGTACTTGCTTTCTAAATTAGTTGACCTTTGCAGAACTGTGGTCAAGCAGTACATAGAAGTCAATAGAGCATTGACAGCAAGTTAAAAGTTTGAGTAAAGGTTATAAAAAGTCAAATACGCTCTTAACGAACTCTTAAAGTTACAGTGTTTTCAGGTTGATTTTATACCAATAACACTTTATGTAATTTATTGCAATTGTAGCTTTTCAAAGGCTTTATAACAAGGGAAGGGACGTCATTTTCAATCTGGAATGAAGTGTTTCTTGTAGTAGCTATTGTTTGCTGCTTTCATTGTACCACAGGGTGTTTAAATACTGGAGAGCTTTTTTGTCTTTCGATCCCTGCTTGCGGTTTATCTATTTTTATGTAACGTCAGTGGGAATACGTGGCACATGTCGAAGAGGATCATGTCATGTCTAAACCGCAGCAGGCCGCTCTATATTAGGCTCTCTTCACGTTTGTGCTGACTCAGGTTTCAACCAGCAGGAGGCGCTTTGTTCATCATCTTATGTGGGCCAGTGGAGCATGCACAATGTAAACATCAAGCTGCTGCTGAACTGCCCTTAGGGACCTGATTTACTTAATGAGCTCTTCATGTTGGAGCTATAAAGTACATTAAGAGCCCCAGAGGGCAATCAGATAAGAGTCTGAATCTAACTCCAGAACAATTACGGTCAAAGGATCAGTTAAAGTGTTAGGTTTTAATTGGGGATGAGATGAGACACTGTTATTACAAGACAAGAGGTTTTGGAAGGCAAGATTTTGACATGCCTTGTTTAGTTTCAATTTACAATTTTAGGCACACAATTTCAGATTTACATGACTTATTTAGAGCTTTTTTTTTGTCATTGTAGCGTTATGACGATTGTAATGATACTGATGTTCGAGCTTACAGGGCTGCTGACATTGTGAAGACCCACGACTCTCTATTGTTTTAGTGTTTATTATTATTTTGAAGTCCTATTTTTGTGTTTTAATATGTATTTGTATATAAGACAAGGGAAGACATAAGGCATTTGATTCCCAGTGCTACATTTCAGCTCTGTGGTTGCCTCCGCACAGTTTTCTCTTGAGTTTCTGCCACTCTTTGCTATAGTCTGTGTCACTGTGATATGCCTGCAACATGTATTCTTCATAATTCATGACTTCCTGCTGCTCCTGTGGTAGGATCCCGCTGCTTTATGTGTCACACTCTGTAGTGGACTCTTTTAAATAAAACGCTTTTGCAGTGGTTCATTTGCTATTGACCTTTAGACGGTGTGGAGTTTAAACTTAGATACACTTGAAGAATACATAATACTATTCCTTACTTTTTTACCACAGGGAACCTATTCAGACACAACAAAACACAGTTAGCCTTCACCTTGATACTTACAATTAAGTATAAAAACCTTTTATATATTCCTATTTTTACAAGGTAGATTTGTCTTTTTCCTGTAATCAAAGTAATTTATTATTATTATTTTATTGTTTCCTTCTTTTATGATTGTTGTGTGAACCTGGTAGGCATATAGAAATTTGGTGTGACGTTTATCATGGCCAAGATAATAGTGATTAACGATTATATCATGATAATTATGAAAATTGCTGATGGTTTAAAAATGTTATGGATATGAATACTGATAATTTTGCTATTTAAACAACTGTTATATTGCTGTACTTTGTTAGTGAAAGTGAAAACAATAATGATCTAGAAGAAAACATGGATAAGCATAGTTTTTCAGCGTATTTTGGTGTTAAAATGGCGATTATCTTTGTTGGCGATCATATGCCACAACATCATTATCACGACAAAATAAATGATTTATTGTCCCATCCCTAGAAACTGGATCCTCCTTTGGCAACCACAGATCTAAATAATTAGAGCAAATGGAGACTTACAGCATTTGAGTTTACACTGACTGCTGAAGAAGGAAAACCCCTCTTGCTGCTTTTGTCATTGCTGTAGTACACTAGTAGACAATAGACATACTCTTGCATAATTTTCGCCCTTTGGCTGTGACCCTTCATCAGAGTTCAGATGTGATCATGTTGACACAAAGGCGACTGGAAATCCTGCTCTCCCTCTGTGCCCTCTGTGCTGGTTCCACTGCATCTCACCTCTCCTCATCACAATATTCACCATTGAAAAAAATACTTCTTGGACTCAGTGTTTCATTGTGCTGTTTATTTGTTTCAGATGATTGTGTATTATAAAAGGGTTTAATTAGGGATACTCATTTAACACAATATGAGATCAGATACGAGATTGGGTCCACGAGAACGAGACGAGATGAGATTTTAAGATGATTCCTAATGTATATATTTCATGATTCATTTTCTAGTTTTGGCCTCATAATTTTTTATTTCTTTGATTTCATATTTTTGCTTCCATTTTAATACTTTTTGGAACTTTAAGAGATGTTACTCACCAATACTGAACGCATTTTTGTTCAGGCCAAATATAAACACGAACACAAGATCATTTTTCTCATGTTGTCCCATGAGATCTTGTGGCACGAGGTCTTGTACCATCCCAGGGTTTAATTGATCTTTGTTTTAAGGACAGTTAACACATTTTTAAGTTATAAATATTTTATAGTGACATGCCTAATCACAAGTGGTTGCAAATTAAATCATCTCCTGAAAACTGCTCGTTTGTAGAGACCTGAAAGTCATGCTTGGATGGTTTGTGTTTGGATAACTACAGAGGAGACTGTGCATACATGAGTGGGTCCAGGCACAGACAGCAGAGGACTCGAGGGCCTGAAGTCAGAGATGGAGAGACGTTGTGATGAAGAACCGCGGGGAGTTTTGGGGACACAGGCTCTGAAGTGACAGATAGAACTGGAGCAGGAAGCAATGCTATACACCATGCAGCGCCAACCAGACAATAGGGCTGGAAAATATGGAGACAGAATTGGTATGGTGATAAAAAAAAATAGGGCTGTTGAGATTGGACTTAGATTTGGACTTTGGCAAACTTTATTGATTCACAAGGGCAATTATTTGAACACATTGGCTCACACATGACAGTCTAGCATAACAAAGAGAAAAAATATAAAATCTAGCCAATTGCAAATAGATGGTAAAAAAAGACTGGTGTCAAATAAGCTTTAATTATAGAAATGTATATGTACAAGTAATAAAATATAAGATATAGAAATATAAGAATGTAATAATACAAATATATCTCAGCTATATACAAGAGGTGAAAGGAGAGGTCTTCAGGCTTTGGGTTTGCCTAATGTAGAGTTCATTTTATCCACTTTTTTGTTCTGCTTTTGCACAGTGTCTTGTTTAGAACTACAGTGGATCTAGTAATCTGGTTTAGCCCTAGATTACACCTAGAATAGTCCTGTTATAGACTTTAGATTTTTATCTCATGGCCAGAAAGACTGAGAGTGACTGAAGGATTTAACCAATCCCAGAAAACTTTCAGAGGAAGAAGATAAAACTACTTAAAGGTGCACTTCTTAACTTTTTGCTTTGGTAACTTTCCTGCCTGTATGTCTCTGTCAATTATTGCTTTGCTAATAATGTTCCACAGAATGGCATTACAGTTATTTATCTCCATTGAGAAAAACAGGTAGCACCAAGGCCAAATTACTAGTCAGATCTGCATGTATTTTTTTTATTTCACAGTAAAAATACATGCAATAAAATCACGAGACAAATTTTAAGAAGCATATGTTGAATGCCATATATTGGAACATTCCAAACAGGGCAATTACATCTCCACGAAGACAACCATGTACATGTGAATTTGAACACAATGTAGAAGGGACTGGCTGGTCAAACAAGTTATTCACACCGTTGCCACTAATCGGGCTTCAATTTAGTTAGTTTTTTTTAATTTCTCATGAATGAAGACACTGATTCAGGAATAATAGTTCTGAATGTAATAAACTGATCTTAACAAACAAATATTTATGCAACCCAATTGCCTTGACAACAAAAATTACTCTGATACGGAAGAAATCTTAGAGAAACAAAAAGCTTAGCGCATTTTCATGAGTCATAATTGAGTTTGTCTGGACAGCTTTTTACTTTCAGGGATTTTCTGTTGAATTCTTATCAAAATATTACCTATAAACATCATGTATCTCTAGTACACAGCTGCCTCCCTCACTGACTTTCCCTTCGATACTTCTCAACATTTGAAGCTGTTCTCATTGACTTATATTTCTAGGTGAGCACATCGGCAGCTTCTGACATGATTCATTCTAAATAAGTACTTTAGAGCACTAGTTCAAGGATGCCAAAAGTGAGAGCCAAATCAGCACCTTCTCATCCAAGCAGGAAAAGTAAACAACACAGACTAGCACTGCCTCAAATGTGCACTGTGTAACTTTTTGATTGGGAGTCTGTCACCTGCTTGTTTCGTTTTCGTTCGCTTGTTTATGTCGTTGGTCTGACAGGAATGTTCCACAGTATGACATTAAACCACTCTACCTTACAGTTATTCAATTACAAGTGACTTTATAGCTCCAAAAGTACCTAGAAAAACAGGCAGTCTGACGCTCCACAGATCTGACCTGTAACTTCGTCTGGTCTGTGAAACATTCCAGACAAAGTAATTTCATCATTTCACAGACCCTCCACCAGAAAAGTTACACAATGCACAATTTTAAGAGCCTCCAAGAAAACTCACTATCATAACATTATGCTATTAGAAAAGTCTTTACAAAATATTTTAGTAGAATGGACTGACCTGGGGCTTTACAGTTTATGGACTTTTAATCAAATCAAGATCCAGTCTTTTCAGATAGTTAAAAAGAAGCTGATCATATGTGATCTATGGCTAATCCTCAGTCAGAAAAAGCATATTTTTGGAGCTTTGAAGGAGTTTGGAAATTGGAATAAATGTGCCAGTATTCTTTATTAAAATAAATGAATTTATTGTGCATATTTATGGAATAAATTTTTTTAACAAATGGATATATATATACACACACACCACTTACTCTTATGAACTTTAAACCATGTTATAATGTTACCTTACCTTACCTTAGAACCATTCATTATTAGTCTGTCTTTAGTTCAGTGGAGCTTGGCATTTACAGGTCTGAAATGATTCAAATGAGTGTAGTGAAAATGTATGACGCTTAAAAACCAAGTGGGGACTTCCTGTATTGCCACCTGACATCACAAGAGGTCATGTGTTTCAGCTTGAGGAAACAACATTATAACTCTAAAACAAGGATCTTAAATCACACAATCGCGCACCACATTTTGAGAATCTCATTAGCTGTTAAAGTGCTTGTTATCGCTTTGATTTTGCAGCTCAATAAATTGACGTTCCAGGATACTCTGGGATAACAGGCAGCTGCAACATGAAGCAATCGTCTTTGTAACTCTCACCAACACATTTAAAATGATTTCCTGTAATGTAATTGTCCCGACTGTAGCGGCTCATATGTCATTTGTCTCATTTCTGGTGCATTAGTTGATTGTGGCCTGGGCGGTGAGCAGCAGGTGTGATGTTTTCATTTGTGGAGCAGAGACAGAGCAGCGCTGGGGTCCACTGTCTGTTATCCTCTCTGATTATGGCCTGATTAGACTCTGATTGATGGCACTGATGGTGGCTGCCAGACTGAATCACCTCTCCTCCGCTCATGTAAACACCGTATAGATATCTATGACACAGTGTGCGCGCTTTCTCCAAGCCTTAATAAAACCTGTTAGCCGACCGTCCTTAGGAACCAATTAGTCAGAACAAA
Source organism: Scartelaos histophorus (assembly GCA_000787155.1). Classification (NCBI taxonomy): domain Eukaryota; kingdom Metazoa; phylum Chordata; class Actinopteri; order Gobiiformes; family Gobiidae; genus Scartelaos; species Scartelaos histophorus. The sequence goes on along the minus strand of KN495150.1, from coordinate 25,593 downwards.
CCAGAGCCCCAGATAATGTGTGTAATGGTTAATTGCTTCTGCTTTACAAAGGCAGCCCTGCTCCAGCCCGTGCTCTCTTCTCTCAACTAAAGTACTGACTTATCTCACTGTCGGGGAGGGTTGTATTGACTAAAACGAATATCACAATATATCTGGGAGTTTTCTAATGCAATCCAATGTAAATGGTCTTAAACATTAACCTGGCTCACGCCTGACACAAATGTGTGTCACTCTGAACCATAAACCGTATTAAAGAAGTCGACTAATCGAGTGTGACGTCACCCAGAGCGTTCAGCGCCGCTCAAATGAGGCTCGAGATGCTAACGCTTACAGGAATGAATCTGGAGCCAGACGCTGTTTTATGAATAGGATTTTGAAGCGAGTTAATAAGAACATTCTAAGACCAAAAGTATGAGGCTCACTGCAGTAATTACAGAAAGAGGGGCAACAAGATCCTAATGTAAGTCAATTGGAGCCAGAATCAGAAGGAGACTGAAGAGCCTCCTGACGCGCTTCCCATTTGGCACGCGGCAGCTAGCACGTTAGCTACATCCTTTCATATATGCGGTCTATGCTCTGAACTGAGTTCTACACATGATAAATCTGGAACGACTCTCGCTGAAAGCATTCGGAAAACGCAGAGCATCATGAAGACTATTTGATATTTTGTCTTGTTTCGCTGTTGTGATGCTTTGACCTATCAGATTCAAACTTTTGTTACATCCAGGTGAGAGAAAAGCACAGACATCTTCCCTGTCCACAAATGCACAAAGTGCTTACCTTCTGCCTGTTTTTCACAAACTAAACACTAAACTGACATTAAAATGGGCTGGAGTATGTCTGTCGACATCATCGTGTTTGTTTTGGTTCATTTGCCTTTGACTTCTGCCCAAAAATCAGTGCTGCTTTGTGACTGGTCACCTGTTGGGCCCCAGCACCCCAGCGGGAATCAATATGGATTCACAAATAAAACTCAGAAATATTGCGAGTCCATCGTGCTGTGAAAGGTTGCTAAAACATGTCTTTAAACATCACATAATGTATTAAATCAAATACCAGCTAAATGGCTAAAATACCACATTTTAAACCCTTATTTGAATGTTTACAAAATAAGTTTGTTAAATTTTTTATCAGCTCTTTTTCAGAATTTTGAGTTTTCAATTATTGATGACTGACTTTGCATATTTTCAGAACCCCATTGACCACCATTTACACAAACTCTATTCGCAATATTATCAACATATAGCCCACCTCTAAAGCCTTACAAACCGCAAGGGGAGAATCCAGGTTCTAATCTCCCCTCTTCCACCGCTCTGTCTCTCTGTTCACATTTTGTCCATTTTAAATCCATTTCTCAGCATTGCTTCACAAAGCCCAGTGCTTCACATGAGGTTTCAGAAGATGGGCTGTATTAATCACTAATGTGGCATTATCATGGCATTTTCCTATCCCCAGCAGGCACGCTGTCTGAGTCTTTTAAAGGGCACGGAAAGTACCGCTGCCTCCCACGTCGAGTGCGCTAACACCTCCAGCACAGACCTGTTTCACGCCGCCTGGACGCTCGCCACCGCTCGGAGGAGGAGGAGGAGCTCAAGATGGCAGCTGTCGACAGATCTGGATCCTGGTGATGCAGTGTGTTATGTTTAGGGCTGCAGGATTTTGGACAAAATATCAAGTTGCGCTTTTTCTGACGAGCATTGCAATTCGATTTGAGATTTATGTTTTTATAACCGGATTCTTGATAAAAGTTTGAACTGAAGTATAAAAACAAAAATTCTGTTTACCGATCTAAACATAGCAGTTTTTAGACACAAAAACACAGGATATTTGTTTGTGCAGGAAATTATGGTTCTTTAAAAAATGCAGCCTTTGAGACTTTTTGCTAATTACATCTAGTTCTTTTTATGAATACTATATCAAATTATTGTTCAATACAGGACAGTTGGAACAATCATTTTTGGGGGTCAGTATTTATTGTGTGTAACTCTTCTTTACAGAAGTGGGAAATCATTTGTTATTTTATGGCAACATGATAAGATTTGAGCTGTAGTGGGTTGAATTAATAACTTCTAAAACTCAGTGTAGATACAAACTGATCAGTAAAGTGTCTGCTATTTATTTATTGGAGTTAAATTTAAACATAGAATAGTTTTTTGAGGATATACCTACTTTAGTGTTGTGTCAGCGATATAAATTAGTTTCAAAATGACCACTTATCTATTTTTACTTAAAGATGCATTGCAGGACTTTTCTGATGGAGCTTTCGCTACCTGCTTGTCTCCATGGAGATGTTATTGCTTTGCCTAAAATGTTCCCTGGTATGATAAGCTCTTTGCAAACTAAATCTTCATTTACTGCGAGTATTTAATGTAGTTTGGTTTAAGTGGATTTCTGGCATCAGTTTTCACCAGACAAAGACGTGGTTTTGTGTTTAATGGCTCATTACTCTTCACATCACACCACTGTTACTGTGCTGTTTTAGAGAGCTATAGTTCAGTACTTGCCAATTTCTGTCACAACAACTTTAGCTCCAGTCAAAAAAAGAAACATTCCTCTCATTTTGGGCTGGGCAATGTGGTAAGAAATAATCACAGTCTTACGATTTCTCTTATTAAAACAACTAAACCAAACCTGGCTTTCAATATTAATATAATGAACAAGACATAACTTTTAAAAAGGCACTTTTCTGATAGAGGGCCTCCACCTTCTTGACTCTATGTAGATGTCATTGCTTTTTCCTGGAATGTTTTACGGTACAGCATTTAATTCAACTCCATGGAGGCAAGCAGATGACATCACCAGGCCAAGTTACAGCTCAGATCTGTGGAGAAGTAGACCCCCTCATTGTAAGAATGCATGTTTTTGCTGAAATTTTGAGAAATCAAAACACCTTGGGGAGCCCTTTACCAAAAAATTAACATAGTTCACCTCAGTCATAAAAATAGTTAAATTTCTTCCTTCAAAATTTGAACTTTGCTTTTCCAGATAAAGGATTGGGTGTAGTAAACTTCTTGATTAAAAACTGAAACTGATGAATGATGCTTTTCCAGGTTTTTCAGTTTTATTACGATACTGTAGCTTTAAGCATCTGCTGATACTAGATATTAACAGATGCCACTATAGAGTCTGAAAAAAACAGCATTTATTTAGTTTAAACAGAAATAAAATAAGACAAAATGATCCAAATGTGCTATGTAGCTGTTATTTGTCTCTCCAGTAACTATAGAATCATTACATCAATGTACATGTCCAATCAGGATAATGGCTCATATCAGGAAGCATTTTTCAGTATCAGCGCCATTATAAAATTACCAGTATTGGATCAGAGCATGCCTAATGAAGATGCAAAAAGCTTAAGATATTAACACTTAAATCAAAAAATCAAAAAATGACCTAAAAGTAGTGAAATAATTTTTCTGCATGGGCAGATTATTTTAATATAACTTGTCAAGTGAAATTAACCACCTCTAGACTGGAATGAACCAGTCTCAAAACTAGTAAGTCGATAATAAAGCTGAAAACAAGATGAATAACTTGATATAAATTTTTAAATCTTGGCCAGATCAGAGAAATTTGCAGAGTAAATTATTGCATCTTGATTTGATTCAGATAAACTGCACCACCCCCTGCAATTCACAAACGTGTTTTATACAAACACAATATCATGGGTTCTGGTGATTACATTGATTTATATTTACAAATGTGTAATACCGGATTACCAAATCATCAATTTGTTTATTTTTATGTGACCCCATTTTTAACTGCCAAAGGCTGAAATATAAAAAGAAATTAGGAGTCAGGCTGTTGTCATATTGTAACCACTTTGCATGAATCTATTTTATACCCATGTTTTAATGTGATATATGAGTCATTGGTTGTGGCTGCTAGACTCATCTCTTTTTATATGAGGATCTCCCTTTTTATGTGTTCCTGTGTTGTATGACACTTTGTACAGTATTTTGTAGTATTCTTGATTTTTGATCTTGGCTGCAAAGAAAACTAAATTCTAAATAAAACCACTATTTTCATACAGCAACCTGCTTTCTAATATGATGAAAATAACACAACTGGAGAACAAAAGTTTGTACAGCGTTCACAGGATTATCCTTAGATGAGACACTGCCCAGACCTATATTCACATGAGTCTATATTCTTATTACCATAGCACCAGTTCTCGCACATGTTGTTTATTCTGCAGTTTGATGTCAAAAAGAGAGTTAAGCCCTTTACAAACATGCGCATTCAGGCAGATTTCTGCCTGTGAGTGGTAGATAGGTGATACTTCTTGGGCCCTGGTGCACAGTGTGGGTGGATCCGTTTGTCCAGAGGAGCTCAGTGTTCAGCTCTGAGTCTAAAGCTCCATACGCTCCACTGCATGCTTTTGTTT
>KN495150.1:0-11756 GCA_000787155.1 Scartelaos histophorus | reverse complement strand
TACCCGTGCGTGCTCCTATATGCCACCTCACTTCAGAGCCAGCCATAATCATATACGGTTTACGATCTGACCTGGAGTGAATTTGTAGCGACACAGCAGGCCGATGTCAGCTCCAGTTTGATCCGACATCTACATGAACAGCTCCTCAACGGGACGAGTGGCAGCAGAGGTGAGAGAGATGCATGCTGGGAGACGCTTCATTTGGACGGGCGCCTTAATGTTACAGCCGGTTGGTTACAGGAAAGACGCTGAGTGACACCCAAAGTGGATTTGCCTCATGCCTGGGTGATCCGATGATAAGGGCAAGAGAGGTGGGAAAAGGGATGGTTGAAGTAGTTTTTGCTGTGATTTGCTAAAATATTTAAAGGTACACTATGCAACTTTTGTTGTCTCCATGGAAATTAGAAATGACATTGGCCGTTAAACTTGCATTGGCTGGAAATGTAAACTCATCTATCTAGCAAATGTTTAAATTGCCCTAAAAATCTCTTTAGTTTGTGCATTTGCCTAATTTAGAGTTTATTTTATATATACATTTTTTTCCTCTTTTGGATAATCTCTTATTTAGAACTACAGTGGAAATGATGGAGTCCACTTTTAGACCTGGTTTTAGCCTGGATTAGACCTAGAATAGTCCTGTAATATGCTTAAAGGGCCCATGTTACACTATTTTCTGATGTATATTATAATGTTTTTCCCCATCACAAATATATTGTACTAGTGTTTTGTTTCATTCACACATGTTTAACATACAAACCCTGCAACGCTGTTTCACCGTGTGATGTTATGTGGTAATACAGGAAGTGCATTAAATTTCATTAAAATCATTTGGATAATTTCACCCCTGAAAATCTTTCTACCTTTTAACTTGAAAACTTCCTGACATCACAAGGTGGAACAGAGCATTTTGAGCGTTGGAAATGTAGACGGACTATAATGCAGGATTACTCAAACATGTTTGAATTTAATTTACATGGCACTCAGAAAGCCAAATATTTTCATTGCTCTGAAAAGTTTGAGAACAACTGCAGTGGGCAATTTTTTGTTTTCTCTTGTTAAACTCCTCGTTTGCGGAACCACTAAACAGGAAACATTTGGAAGGACATTAGTGCTGTGGGTGCATCTAACCACTCCTCGTGCTCTTTGTTATGGCCCATAAGCTGTGCTGCAATAAAGCTCATAAGATTTAATGAGACACTAATTTGCACCAATTCACTTTGAATCCAGGCTGTTGTGGGGAGTGTGAGGAACTGTCCAGTACTTATGTCACTATTTGAGGAAATGTACGCTTTTATGTGTGTTGGAATGGTTTATTTTACATATATTTTAGTATTATGAGCTGTTTTATGACTAACAAAGGAGTTTGGTTCATTTAACACAAAGGAACGCCTCTCTAAGATCTTAAAAATAGACATTATTATATTATCACTGAAGCTTTGAACTTATGTATGTGCATGAACTATGAACTTAATTCATTCTTTTAATAGAAATTAAATCCTGCGTAATCCATTTAACTTATATCTGCCTCAAAAGAAAAATAAATGTTTTATCTTTCCAAACATCCAATTTATTTGAATCATAATAAGGTGTTTTAATAATATTACACAACATCTGCTGTTTGAGAGCTTGTTATAACTTTAATTCTATAAAAATAAATTGTGCATGGATTGCTTTGTCTGTGAAATTAGAAATTACATTGGCCGTTAAACTGATTACAGTTGTTTTCCAGACAATTATGTGTTTGAGGGACAAAACAGTTCAGAACTGGCAAAGTCTGAGTGAGGATGAGTTTTTCCTATAGGTGGTTCCAGTGGGTTGTATGGCGATTTTTTTAGTCTAATCGTCAAATAAAACTGATACTCAGATAATAATCAGGACTGAAACGGTTAAAGAAATTCTAATTTGAACAGGTATTGATACTCTTCATAAGAAATGGATAAATATGTCAGAAATTGACCTTTTTTGAGTAATTTTAGAATTGTCTGGATCTATATTGATACTTTGCAGTTGATTTCTTCAGTATTCCCTGGGGGTGTGATGATAATTGTAGGCACTGCTCTGTCTGAAACTTGGTTACTCAAGATGGAAAACTCGAATCAAATCAATATAAAATACACATACAAATCTTTAAGCTGTCTTCTTCTCTCAAATGGAAAACACTCTGTTCTGCCTTGTGATGTCATGTGACTATAAAGAGGTGCTCCACTGCGTTTTTAAATGCCATACATGTTCACTAGAATCATGTGGATAATTTCAAAGCTGGAATTGCCAATTTCCATTGAACAAAAGATAAAAGGTGTAGCTGTTAAATGCTCTTTTCCACCTTGTGATGTCATGAGGTGATAGTTGAGTTTCAGAGATGTAGACAGACTAAAAAGAATTACTCAAACATAATGTGAAAGAAACAGAGTCAATCTTGTGCAATATAGAACTTAAGGATTTTATTTTGTACTCTTGTACAGAATATCAAGCCTTTTCCTACATTTTAGAATCATGACAACACTGAGTGATGGTGTAAGTTTTGAGGTGGTGAAAGCTGTCATTCTCGTCCGTGTAAACTTTCTTTTCTGATTTTCTATCACAACGACAACATATTCACACAAATGTTCTCTCAGGGCAACACATTGTAACTTCGTGCTTCACATTTTGTTCAAGTTTGTATTTTTGCTTTGTTCCTCTCGACTTCCTCACAACCCACTTTGCTTTCCTGCCGGCAATGTTTCTGAAAATGCAATGTTAGGCAAGCTGCACACCGGAAATGGGTTAGGGGAACTGCTGCTAAAATAGATTCTGTTCATTTCTAGAGTGCTTCAAAAAATATACAAAAAGAAAATACACTAATGTTGTAGCTTCTGCCAATTTGTTAAAGATGCACTGCGTAAGATTTTTAGTGGAAAGTCCACCACCCATGGAAAAGTTATTGCTTTGTCTAGAATGTTCCACAGTTTAGATTAAACCTGAATATCACAAAGGAGAGAAACAGGCTACAGCAGCACAGCACAGCGGACCCTCCACCAGAAAAGTTGAGCAGTGTACCTTTTAAGTTTTGTTCCTCTAAACTCACTATTACACACGGAATAATATAAACAGTTTTAATAGATAAATAATAATAGATCTTTATTTATAAGAGCACTTTTAAAAACAAGTTTTACAAAAATTGTGAATCCAGTCGGCAATTTTTATTTTCCTGCCTGTCTTATTGTACATAATTACAGCTGCAGTTCCTTCTGCGTTCTCTCTTGCTTCTTACTTTCTCAGTAGCTGTTCATATGCGTGTGTGGCATGTGTTTTCAGTTCAGTTAGACGAGCAGCATTCCAGCCAAAGCAAGTTTTCTTCACAGCTGAAGAAATGACTGTTTTTAGTTCATTGATGTAGTTGGACGAGTATGTTTCCCAAACATCATGAGTCACACTTAAATGATTGGGATTTATACTTCTGTTAAACGTGAGAAACTCTTCAAAGTGTCTCTTTGTTTGCAGGATTGAATTTCATCTGTATCGATAGAGGCAGGAAAGGCTTTTGTGATAGCTGTGCAGATGTTGTTTACAGCCTCTTTCATGCATAGCATTAGAGTCATGTATCCACATGACTGCATCACAGTTTAGTGTTCATATGTTGACCAGCTATTTTGTGCCATTCAGTAGGTTTCATTTTCATGATCAACACCCTGCTTAGTTCACTCAAAGTGGGCTTGAAATCTTGACCAAAGGTGATTAGTTCTTTAGCAAAAGTCTGACCTGATGTTGTGGGATTAGGCAGATGTTGAGATGCTGCAGATATTTCAGAAGAAATCCTTGGACCTTTTGTATTAGGAGTCTGAACAATGCTGGGAGGCTCCACTTCATCACACTCCTCTGTATACAGAATATCTACTGTGTCAGAGTCTTCTACTACATTAACTAGATCTTCTACATCAGAGCACTCTATTGTATCATGGACCTCTACCTTGTACTGTATTGTATTTGTCATCTGAACTGTATAAAGAGCACTATGGCACTGAAGGGTGAAAACAGAGATTTTTGCTTCAGGAATGTGGCCCAGATCAAGTATCAGCTCAACAGCAGGGATCTCACCAACATCAGGAATTGGTTCAGTATTAGGACTCTCCTCAGCTGGTTGTTAGTGCAGTTCCTCTGAGAGTTCTTTTGGCAGTTCACTCTGGACATCCTCAGAGGAAAGAAGAGCAGTGACTTCAGATCTATAGAGAACTGTGGAAGCTGAAGGATTTCGTCAGCTGTGGCAATGGTGATGGTCTGAAGCAGACTTTTTGAATAGGAGCTCAGATTTTGATAAAGTTGTTTTCCACAATAAAATTAGCACTGCTGGACCATGCAGATGCTGGATCCAGGACCACCTCCCTTGCCTGAAGGCGGGGCATGTCCTCTACATTCTAAGTAGTCTGCACGCCTCTGTCATGTACAACAGTCCTGGGTGCCTTTGTAAAAGAGTCAAACGTAGTTGTGTGTAAAATCAAGTTTAATTAACACTGTCCATCAAGACACTTACTTGAAGGTCTCTGGAATGTTTTTCGAGTTAATGACAAGCATCGCTGCCTCAGACACAATGTTGAACATTTTGAGGTGATATATTACATCCCAGGCCAGAAACAATGAGCACACAAAGAGTTAGTGAAATGGATTATCGAAAGTGTCATGTTGTCAGTCCAGAATAAGAAAAATGTTTTATTGCCATGGTCAACAAAATAAACAAAAACTTCCTTTGGTAATATGGTGTAGCATAACAAATGAATAATAATAAGTGTTAAATTGAAATGGACTACAAGTAGAATAAAAATGATGCTTATTTTGCATTTTGCACGTTCAGAAGAGGTTTTTTGCTCTTCTCAGTGCAGCATAACTGAGACTGCCATTGTCTGAAAGCATACGCAGATACATTTAGTTGTGCCTGTACATGTTATAAGACATATTGTTGTTTTAAACCGTATGCAACTCACTGTACACGGCAGGACTTTCTGATCAATTAACAGAATAATTAAAACGGAATCAAACTTTTGGACATTGCAACAAAAATGTTTTTGTTGTTCAAGATTGAAGACATACAAAAACATGCATACAAAAACAACCATAGAGGAGATTTTTCCAAGCAAATGCTCTGATCCAAATACGCTAGCAACATATAAACACCCACACTTTCTAATCACATTCTACCATTTTATCCTGACCTTCCCTCTGTCTGTCTCATATTATGTTTAAGAATGAATGCAGCCTGATCAGTATTAAAAGTACAAGTGTTTACACAAGATTCCAGTGCTTGAAGGTACATTATGTAACTTCTGGTGAGGGTTACTAGACCTGTTTTTCTCCATGTTTATCTGGAATGTTGCACACTAGGGCATTAAACATCTGTCTTGCATTTATTCAGTGAGTTTATAAGCGCTTTTCACAACTCAAGGAGACCAGTGTGATGTGTTGCTGTGACTGTAGAGCAAACAACACACACATTTCCTGATTATTGGATAATAAAAAGCATTTTAATTAGATGTAGATGCAATGCAGTGGACTTATTTTGACCTCAAGAGCTGCTTATACAACATACAGTATTGGGGCATGACATCTTACCTCAGATACATGGGAAAATACAGGTAGAGTCCCTTTAAAGGTCCTATATAACCCGAAATTGATTGGAGTTGTATTTTGTTCAATTCACGCATGTCTGGACTGTCCTTTACTATTAGTCTGTCTACATCTCCCAAGCTCAAAATGCTCTGTTCCACCTCTTTGTGATGTCATGAAGTGGTAGCTTTAAGTTAAGAGCCACCGTTACCTTTTGGTCCGTTTACATTAGCACCTCCAAGTGATTCTAGTAAAGGTGTGTGGAGTTTAAAAACACAATGGAGCACTTCCTGTATTAAGTCATGAAATCAAAAGGTGGACCTGAGTGTTTTCTGTTTGAGAGAAAAACACATCTTAAATATGCAGGGTTTGTGTGTTTTTACATGTATGAATGAAACGACATAACAATGTTTTTTGATGAGGAAACAACATTATAACATAGATCAGAAAATGGTGTAATATATTGTTAGTAAGAAATAAGTAAGAATATCTCAGATGCCTACTGGCCTCACACGACCTTGGATAACTGCTCATTCAGATTAGTATCACTTTGGACTGTGTTTTTTTAGCATCTGTTTCTTTGTGATCTATCTTTTAGTTTTTCATGTTTTTTTTTTAAATAAGACATTGATTTAAGAGAACACACAACATTTATTTTCTCCTCTGATCCGGTTAAATATTTTTTGCTTTGTGGCTGTTGCTGCTTGTCTCTCGGCTCAGGTTTAGTGGATGTGACAGTTGTGTCTGGGACAGTCTGAGGAGGGTTAAGCACTGGACCATGAGGCAGAACGAAGAAAACTTGTACTTTTTCCTCTGTACAACTCCTCCTCTGTCTGAAACATATCCGCAATGGCACAATTTGACTCAGTGTAACTTTGATAAATAAATCAGTGTGTGCTAAATGTCCTGACACTAGCCTATAACTCTTATCTTCTGCTGTGAGTTTTAAAGGATATTATTATTTAGTTGTTTCCTTAACAAAAACATACCTGGAGTTTCGTTTTATTTCATTCACACATGTTTAACACACAAACCCTGCATATTTTCTTCTCTCAAACATAAAACGCTCGCTTCCAAATTTTGATTTAATGTGACAATGCAACATGTACTCCACTGTTTTAAAACTCCATACACGTTCACTAGAATAATTTGAAAGATTTCAGCCTTGGAATTGCCAATTTCTATTGAACAAAAGGTAAACGGTAGTTGTACTTAAACTGTGCAGGGTTACTCAAATATGTGAATAAAACAAAACACAATTCCAGGTATGTTTTTATGAGGTAACAAGATGCCTCCATGTTACTGCTCTGCCTAAAACGTCTCAGATTTACCATTAAGCCTGTCTATTGACCAGTTATTGAATTGCAGCTACTTTAAAGCAAAAAAATTCCACAGTCTTTCCACAGATCTGACTTGTAGCTTGCCGTGGTTTTGTTGCTGGCTTGTCTTCATGGAGATACATTTTATGCAGTATTGGGGAACATTGTAAACCAGTTTCATTTCCATGTCGACAGGCATGGAAATGACAGACCTGACCTTTGACCTCCTCAGTAGTCGCTTTGGTAGGTTTTCATGCTGCATATGAAAGCAAAATCCATTCCCATTCTTGACAATAAAAATGGCACAAAAAGTAAATGTACAGATTCAATTCCTAAGGTCAAGCTTTTTGTGGCAGGGGTTACATCTTTTATGTTCACTTTGAGAGGAGCTGTTGTTTTTACATTGGTGGATTTGCATAGCGTATTGTGTATCGAGGATTAAAGTTTTTCAAAAGAATACGCCACACTTTGTCCTTGGAAAATCAGAAAACTGGAAAATACAGCTTTATTGAGAGGACCCAATTTTGTTTCCATTTTATATAAATTATGTTGTGTTAACGTTGTCATCAAATGTTGAATTTCAGCATGGGTGATCTTCGATACTTTTGGTAGATTAAGACAAGAGCCAGCAGAGCCAGAGAGAAACATTGTTAAAATATGAATTTATGAGTATTTTATGCATATGCTTCAGGCTCAAATATCAGAATTGAAATCTCAACACTGTATGATCACCTATTGTACCCTGACAAAAACGCATCGTCCCAGCCCTATATCTATTCATGGGTTTCATAGCGATGAAAAATAGGATTGTTGCAATAGTGATTAACACATTTATCTTTTGATTTGGAAAAAGTAACAGGAGGCTGAAATCCCAATAATGAACCAAAACACTGAATACTGAGGAGTTGAGGAAATTCTAGGTGATGTTTTCCCACACATGAAAGCATTGTCATTCACATTTTCTGAGAGCCGCTGCTGTGAAAATAAGCTTCAGTAATATTGTGTATTTGGTCAGCCTGCCCTGTGTGTGTCTTTTGTGTCATCTAGAGACTGTATTCTTTCTCAAAGAAGTGATAAGAAAGAAAAATTGATCAAATCAATCAATAAAAATCTCTTGTAAACAGTGTTGACATGTGATTCTGGGCTCAGTCTTTCAGGTTGTTCTTATAGATCCCTCATTGCTTTTACAGAGCGCTTTTACTTATTATTTCTACACAGTTACAAATCAATCTGCAACTTTAAAACTCCTCTGTTCACTTTAACACTGGAGATAAAGTCACTGCATTTCGTGGCATAAGTTGTAGTAGTTCTTCCCTCCATTATGCTCCCAAATTGTTGTTTTTATCTCAAATATTGACTGCAAGAAAGTCAATATGAATACAAGAACCTAAATGCACTTCTTCTGAACCACTTTTCATGTTTAGTGACTACTACTACAGACTGAGAAAACTACTCTTAACTTGTAGTTTTGTAGATTCTTTCATCCACTCGCAAAGCTATAAAAATGTGCCCCTGTCTGGATTGGACTTGACTGACTGTTAATGCTTATGCTCAGTCTATGTCAATTTGTTATGTATAATTTTAAAATGGAAAAAAGATCCCTATGCCAGGTTTACTCAGTTCTTTTTGTTGAGTTGCTGTTTTAAATATCAGTGCTGATACTATAAATGTTTCTGGATCCAGTATTGGTTCCATGATATTGTTTCAGCTGCTATGTTGGTTGGAGCTTTAATTGGATGTAATAAGACTATTTACCGGCTGATTTGTCCTAGAAATAAAACAATTGGATTTCTTGTGCAGTAAGTCAACTATGTTTTAAGGAAACAAGTGCCATTTTCTTATTTCTAAACTGGTTTGTATCCGATTTTGGAGATGAGAAAGCTGGATCAGTCCATCCATAGAGGAGATAATTTTTCACTTTAGCTGAGAGTGGACTGGGCAATGAAATATTCTTGATTTGGCAGAGATATTGACATAGCAACAGTATTTTAATAGTAAACTTGTTTCTAGCGTTTATGAAAAATAAAATAAAAATTTAAATAGTGTAGTTTGAAGTATATCAGTTTTGTTCTTGAATCCTCTGAACACTACATCAAGAGATTAAGAGCTCCGTTTTTAACTTTTAGACATAGTGTGCTTGAGGCTCATGCATACAACAATGATCTATAACACTGGTTGGTTGTTATGTTATTTGCACATTTTAAATCACAGTATTGACTAAATAGAAGAGTTTACTTTTTTCAATTGTACTAAAATGACTACACGACTGCCAAATTTACTTACATGTATCACTGATTAAGAAGACTGCATAATGAAGTAGGCACAGAGCAGTGGGCATTTGCTGGTGGGGGTGAAAACGACTGTATGGCTTCTTGAAAATACGCGAAGAGGGTAAATGAGAACAACAATAACTATAACTTGGTTAAAAGCTCTGAAAAGTCGATTTTGTATAATAGGTTTTCTTTAAACCTAAATTGCAAGTAAGCATGGATCAAGTAACATCTCCTTAGAGACCAAATTTACTTGGTGCACCAGTCAGGCTTTGGCATTCTTGTGTAAATGTATCTTTTAATTATGCCCATATTATGTGAAAAAACTAATGCTCAAATCATTTTGTAAGTGAGCTTCTTATTTCCATGAATGGTACAGCTAATGACTGTGGAGTTTGATTGATAACGAGAGGAACCTAATCATAGTAAAATAATGTAATCAAGATCCCAAACTAAATCAAACGCACTTAAATGGCCTCTGTGGGTTTTGTACGCGTGTATGTTGCTCTCCTCTGCGCCTCACTCATATCGTATTGATTTCACTGCTGTATTATTGCTGTATTCACTCAATGAAAACTGTGGTTGAACCTGGAGTTTACAGCTTGTGTCAATGACCTTGTGCAAAACCATGAATTCGATTGGTCTTATCTCTGGTGCTGAGCCTGAATAAAGAGCTTTTCATAATGTTGATGATAAATGCAGGGGATGCTGGCTCAGCTCCACTCGCCCAACAGAGGTCACTGTCAAGGACTCCAGGGTCCAAGAGGTGTTTAAATGTTATGCAAAGTAGAAATAAAGATGAATGGTTTTAGAAAGACATATTGAGAGTTGGAGAGAGTTGGAAAAAGACTGAGAGGGAGATCAGAGATGGAGAAATGGAGAGATAGGGAGAGATAGAGAGAGAGAGAAATAGAGAGAGCTAGAGATGAGAGATGGCGATGGAGAGATGGCGATGGAGATGGAGATAGGGAGATGGAGATGGACATAGAGAGAGATAGAGATTGAGATATAGAGACTGAGAGATGGAGATGGAGAGATAGAGATAGAGATGTAGAGAGGGAGAGATGGACAGAGAGATTGAGAGAGAGAGAAATAGAGATGGCGATGGAGATAGGGAGAGATGGAGATAGAGACAGAGAGAGATAGAGATTGAAAGATAGAGAGAGAAATGGAGAGAGAGAGGTGGGGAGAGATAGAGATGGACAGAGAGATAAATTGAAAGATGGAGATTGAGAGAGAAAGAGAATTAGAGATGGCGATGGAGAGATGGAGATAGGGAGAGATGGAGATGGATAGAGATAGAGAGAGAGAGGTGGGGAGAGATAGAGATGGACAGAGAGATAGATTGAAAGATGGAGAGAGAGAGAGAGAGAGAGAATTAGAGATGGCGATGGAGATAGGGAGAGATGGAGATGGACAGAGATAGAGACAGAGAGAGAGAGAGATTGAGAGAGAGAGAGAGAGAGAGAAATGGAGATGGAGATAGGGAGAGATAGAGATTGAAAGATAGAGAGAGAGATTTTTTTTTTTTTACTCAAGTGTTGCTATTTGATTTGATATGTATTTAAAAAAAGACACTATTCCCAGTGCACAACACATCCTGGCACATTTGAGTGAAGAATGAAATATGAAACACTAAACTTGCATAGTAGACATCTCAGAACATGTTTGTAAGTGTAAGTATTAAATATTCATATCACAATTTACTTCCAGATTTGATTTTGTTGTGATTCGTGGACACATTGTTTCATAGTCTTAGAGCTAGCTAAAGCCATCTAAAAAGGTTTGTGAAAGTTGTCATTTCTCTGTGCTTGGTTAAATCCATGTCAGACACTGAAAGCAACAGTGTATTATGCAGGTCTATGCTATACTTTTTCTAATATTTGCAAATGGGATCCAAACTGTAATTTTGTAGTTTAATACACACTAATCTTAATTCTACAGTAATGTTTATTTTCCGGTTGTGTTACTGGACTCATCTGTGTTGAACTGACTGCTATGGAGTAGTACTTTTTAGGTGTTCTGTTATTTATCAATAAAATGCACATTCATACTAGTACATGCTTAATCCTGGTTTGAGCCCAGTTTTTGTCTTGGTCTAGTCCTGATTTAGCTCTGAGTTTAGTTTCAGTTTAGTCCTAATTCTGACGTTGTGGAAGTGCAAATGTGAAGCCAGTAATCTCAACATAATCATCATAATAGCAGATAATAAAATAGCAATGTGCTTATTAGACTTATTATGTCTTTTTTTCATTACACACTATACTCACGCTGCTATATAGAATCGATTTAAAGTGCAAGGTATGTTTAAGGTTATTAAGCTCATTATTTTCCTCACTAATGGTCCGCAGAATCCACTAGCCCACCTTGGCCTCTCTATACTTCTCTTCTATTGCTCCTTTGTGTGTGCTAAAGCTGCAGTATTCATGAAAAGTAGCTATCTGTGTCACGGGTCAATATGCCAGTGAGATGTTTATACTGTCTCTATAGCCCCCAGGTACAAAATATAATAACATGTTTTATTTCCCAATGTCCCTTTGTTCTGCGGCTTTGAATCGTCCCATTGTTCATGTCTTAAAGGGCCTGTACTCCA
>JACN01039828.1:0-29843 GCA_000787155.1 Scartelaos histophorus | reverse complement strand
AAATCCTGTTCAGCTTGTAAAGTTTGACCTTCAACCTTAGAAAAGCCAACATCCAGAATTTTTTGGAAAAAATGTCCATCTACAAGAAAAAAATATGAATTCATTCATAATTGATGTTTTGGGAAAAAAGTGTAGCCCAGCTTTTCTTGCCTTCAAACACAAAGGGAATTCCTGGATCAACAAATTCAAAACAAAGTTGGAGAATACCACATAAGTGTTCTCGTGGAAATTGCTTGGCCTCTCTGAGCAGTCTGTGAAGTTTTCAAGTGTGAGTCCAAATCACAAACAAGGAAGGATCAAACAAGGAAGCTACAAGTGTATTTCCTTAGTCTTTAAATCGCTCACAGTGCAGTTTAATTTATAACTTGATTGATAAGATAAAATATATAAACAAGCTTGTTGCTATGCTTACCCCAGGACACTCTTCCCCCACCCCTTCCCACTCCATATCTGCATTTGTGCATCAAATAATTGAAATTTGCACATTTCTGGATTCTGATTCCTCTAATTATTAAGAAACATTGATTAATTGGATTGCTTTGTACCAGCTACTCACTGCTACTTAGTTGCTGGAAACGCTTCATGCTCTCAACTGAAATACAAAAATAATAAGACAGTTGTTTTTATGCTTTTGTTGATATATTTTACATAAATGTTGTACATAAATATGTAATCTTATTGATCATAATTCATCACATAAAGCATGACATTACAACATTGAACATGGAAGAAATCTAACGCACAAAACCAACAATCACATTAAAATGTATAAAAATGTGCAGTCATTTAAAATAAAACAAAGTCTGTACAGCGCACTAGTACAGTCATCCGTGAGAGTTTTGAAAGTCCATTTTCACTGCCTGTTCCTCATTCACAGTTTTACGGGTGAAGAAATGACACAACACTGATTTCAAGTGGCTCCTAAATTTGTCACCTACAAAAGCATAAAACACAGGGTTCAAACAGCAGTGGGAGAAGGCAAGGAGACGAGAAAAACAAAATGCATACTCCAAATAGATGGCTGCCTGACACTCGTCAAATGGTGGAACTAATTTATATTCTAAAATTTTCAGAAAAATGACCACATTATATGGGATCCAACCAATGTAGAATACAGCAACAATTGAAAAAACTAACTTCACTGCTCTGTTTTTGGTCTTAGATTGAGTCTGTTTTATTTTAGATAGTATCTGAATGTAACAGAAGGCCATCACTGCGAAGGTAACCAGGAAGAAAATGTTTTGTTGAAAAGTTGTGATGGTCTGCCACACATGTGTTTCATAGCCGCAACTTAAAAAATCATCTTCATAATTATCCATGATGGTAGTCTGAAGAAGAGAGGGCAAGGCCGCCACAATACTTAACATCCACATAAAAGCAGAAACCAAAATCCCAGTCTGCATCTTTTTGTTGTTCAAGTTACTGAAATGGTGAACCACAACAATGTATCTATAGATTGTCATTACAGTCAGGAAGAGCACGCTACTGTAAAATCCAGTGAAGAAAACAAAAGACACTATTTTACACACTGCCTCAGAAAACACCCATCCATGTACGTGGTAGATGGCCCAGAAGGGGAGACAGGTGGTGAAGACAAGGTCAGAAATTGCCAGGTTGAGGATAAAAATATTTGTGAGAGACTTGACATTTTCGTACAAAGCCAAGATCACTAGGACTAGGATGTTTCCAGCGAGGCTCAGGGTGATGACAAGTGCAAAGAAAGCTGGGATGGCAAAGGATTCAAACTGTGCCACCTCATAATTCTCGCACATTTCGTCCAACAGGTCATCCTCATAGAAGCTGTCATTCAGGTCAAGCGGTGTCATGGAGAAGTTCATTTTATAAATCAAGACTCTTGCTGTCAATAAAATAAAATAAAATAAATGGCAAATCTTTCAGAAGTATGTAGGAGACATTAGGATAAATGGCAATTTACCTGTTGTTCAAAGAGATGGTTTGGTGTATCCTATGTGGGAGTGTATCTCAAATGATCGAACAATGTGTATGACACAAGTTTCAGAGAGTGCTTTCTGTTCCTGTTCTCTGGAAGTTAATTTCTTCTCTAATCTGTCACTGTTCATGATTGAAACATAATCTGAAATATAATAGAGCTAAAGAAAAATGTGAAAAATTATAATTTTGTTTGCTTGTTTGTTTGTTTGTTTTTTCAATTCTTACTAATAAAATATAAAATTATATCTTAATGTGCACTCCTGTACAAATCGTCATTGCTAATCACATGACACCAGTGTTTACGCCACATACCAACCAAACCCTAGTTTCAAAGTCCCACCCATATTCTTGCATCTCATTGGTCCACAATCTACACTTCGCCTTCTGATTGGACAGGACATAGAAACTGGACTAGCAAGTTTGATGGCGTTATCAAATGTCTTGGATTGTTATGGATTTACCCGTAAAAAGTATGTCTCCATTTATATTTCCTTGTCTTTTCTTTGTATGTTTAGTATTAAACTTATTCTTGCTTGCAAAAGCACTCTTTGTGGATAGGAACACTTATAAGTATTGATTTCGAAACCTTTTTATAATTTTAATGTCGTTCACAACACCAGAACGCACAAAGTAAGAAGTGAAAGTTTGGTTGTTAGGTTTTTATTGCGTGCATGTCAGTGGATATTTGTGCATTTTACTTAGCGGAAGATAAATACTTCAGTGACATTCTCTGTGCTTGACACATACGTGTTTTCTTTATTTAAGGAGAATGCAGCTGTTTGCTAAACAGTTGCCCAATAATGGAATCCAAAACCTTTTTTGCTATTTCATTTCTTTTGTTTAATAAATTGCTTATTATATTGGAATAAGACAATATTATGTTGAATTTACTTTAGTTTCTACAATAAGTTAATCGCTGACTACTTGCAGAGATATTTCAGCTGCAAGAACACATCGGACAAAACTATAACACACGTGTTAATGAAGTAAATCCAATCCATGCTTTTTAAGAAAAGTAGACATTAACATCACTGTAGCTCTACTGAAATGGCACTGAACACTACTGAACACTCAGTGTAGCCTTGTCCCTGTTTGATCTTGATTTCTTCTGATTCAGCAGACTGGATGTGACTCTTTGACCCCCGGGTGCAACAGAGACAGCAGTGCAAGGATGGCTTCAGGGGCTCCAGCTGGGGAGAGCCAACTCCAGAGGATTATCCGAGATCTGCATGGTGAGCTAACCTTATGAGTGTGTGTGACTGGACATGCAACAAAGTCCATAAGGGCCGTTGTAGGAGTGAGGAGAGGTCCCAGGTCTAGTCCAGGATGGCTGAAATCTTGTTGAATAGTCACATGTGTCATGGAACCAGAGGACACCCATCACAGGTGCCCTTTCAGTCTTTTATGGTGGATACAAGGCAAGTTTGGATTTTATGGGCCAGCTGTGTTGTAAAAGAGACCAGTGGTGTGTCGATAGCTGTTTGAATGTGCATTTGGCAATGAGTCAATAATGAGTTAACAATACAATGAATTTAAGTAAAAGTTTGTCATATGACGTTGTGTGTATCATTTGTTTTCTGTAGTCAGCAATGTTCTCTTATAAATTCACTGTGCTGCTATGTTTTCAGATTCTTGCTGAATTCTTATAAATTCACTGTGCTGCTATGTTTTCAGATTCTGTTGCTGAATTAGCCAAAGAGTACAGGGAAAGTGGGGACCCAGTTACAGATGACAGCACCAACCTCCACAAGTTCTCCTACAAACTGGAATATCTCTTACAGGTACTTTTAACTTGTCTTTTTTAAACAACTGACCTTTAAACTTACAAAAATATTAGAATTCTTTGTAAATTTATTTTTAGTTATATCTGTAAGCTATTTTTGTTGTTTAGTTTGGCCAAAAGGAGAAAACCACACTTCTTGGCACAAAGAAAGATTATTGGGATTATTTTGTTGACTGTTTGGCCAAAATTAAAGGAGCCAATGATGGGATCCGCTTTGTCAAATCAATCAGTGAAGTAAGTAAAATATGTAATATAATTTATATTTTTTTATTTACAAGAATGTATGTTCATTTACCTCATTTGTTTGGTTAACAGATAAAAACATCTCTGGGAAAGGGACGTGCTTTTATTCACTACTCTCTCGTACACCAAAGGCTGGCTGACACACTGCAACAATGTTTAATGAACCAGAGAGTGACAAGGTACAAATTATAGTTTCTTTCATTTTTGTGGCTCAATGCCTCCACAGTTTGTCCACCACACCTTGGCTACAATTCCATGTCCTTAATTCTTTTTCCTTACAGTGACTGGTACTATTCACGAAGTCCCTTCCTGAAAGCTCAGCTGAGTGGCGACATCATCAACCACCTGTATGAACTCAATGACGTGCAGTTTGATGTAGCCTCCAGGGGCCACGACCTTGATGCCGGCTGGCCCACTTTTGCGAGGTACAGAAAAAAGTTATCTAATATGATTCATGTTTTTTCATGTATTGAAGAATAGATGAAATAAAAATAATAATATTTTTTTATAATTAGGAGGGCTCTCAATGCAAACTCTCCCAGCCATACATGGAAACCACCAAGTCGTAGCTCCAGCATTAATAGTTTGGCGAGCAACTACTCCCAGGTATATTTTTGGTACCATGTTATAATAAGTCATTGACATTAATTCACTGTAATAAAGCATGAACAATTCATAAAGAACAAATCGTTCATTAAGACTGGTTCAAGCAGTGACTACTTAATAAAGTCTTAAGGGTTTTGAATTAGGGCATTCATTACTTAGTCACTAAGCCTGAGTCACTCTTACAGGACCTATATTTTGCTATTTGGTATTTTCTGATCTGTAAACATACCTGGAGTTGTACAGTTTACACATGTTTAACACACAAACCCTGTATAATTAGGCTGAGTTCTTCCCTCAGGCAAAAAATACTCTGTTCCACCTTGTGATGTCCTGTAGTAATACAGGAAGTGCTCCACTGTGTTTTTAAACCCCATACACCTGCTCAAGAATCATTTGGATGATTTAATTGCCTATCTCTAATGAACTAAAGGTAAAATGTTCCTGTTAACTTGAAAGATGGAACAGAACATTTTGAACTTGAAGTATGTTTTTGATGAGGTAACAGCATTATAACATGACTTTAATCTCAGTTTTGTTAAATATAGAACCCTAATTGTTCATAATTAATTGAGTCTTTGTTCATGCTTTACTAACAATATTAAACTGGTAGTTATTAAATTTATTAACATATTTTAATGAAAAGAGTCAGTAATTCTCTCTTCTTTTTTGTAGCAACCTGGCGATTTATCTTGTAGCATTGACTTTGGTCATGGTTTACTCAATGAACTCAATGAGTCACTACCTCCATGCAGTGAGGATGCCAGCACCATCGATGACCTCCGCCTTGAACTTGATCAGTCTGAGCTGAAGATGCGAGAACTCTTAAACCAAGTCCAACAAATGGCAGAGCAAGAGGCTGAACTAAGAGGGGTGGTAGAGGACCTCCAGAGACAATTGGACATATCCCTAAGTGCCCAGGAGCACCAGCAAGTCGAACTCAGAAATCTGCGGGGACGAGAGGAGACCCTGTCCAGAGAAATTGAAGCTGTCAGGAATGTGGAAAAGGCCCGGGAGGCAGAACAACACCAGCTTCAGGAGAAATTAGCCTCAGCTGAATCCAAGAACTTAGAGCTTTTAGCCAAGTTAGATGGGATTTTAAATGAAAAAGGACACCAGGCTGCAACTTTCTTTGACTCAGCACAAAAGATACATGAATTGCTTGACAAGTTAAAAGAAGCAGAGAAAGGAAAGATGGATGCTGTGGCTGAAATGGAGAATAAGAAAAGACTGAATGAAAGATTAGAAGAGGAGCTAAAGCTGAAAACAATTACAGTAAAAGATGAAGAAACAAAACGAGAAGAGATAGCTATGTCTAATGCAAAATTGGATGCTAAACTGGAACAACAAAGATGTGCTATGGATAAGCTACACGGAAACTTAACTTTAAAAGAGAAGGAGACGAGTAATTTACAGATGCAACTTTTAGACCTCCAAAAAATAATAGAAAAACAAGAAAATGACATGATGAAAATGAGGGAGAGATTTGAAAAAGAAAATAGTGAACTCAAAGAGCAACTTGAGAGTAAAACAGAAGAGGTAATTACCAGCATTAATACACTACACGGGCTACAAACCAAGTATCAAATCCTGACTACAGATAAGGAAAAACTTTCCACTAACCTTGCCAATATGGAACTCAATGTACGGGAACATGCTTCAAAGATCGAGCAACATGAAGTACAGTGTGGAAATCTAATGGAGCTTAATGAGAAACTACAGGCTACAGTGAAAAAAAATGAAGAACAGGCAAAAGAGATGATGGGACACCGAGCTGAACTTGAGGCTGAGTTGAGTGTTTTAAGAGCATCAGAAGAACAACTCAGAGGTCAAATGAACGACACTAAGATGACGGTGGATGAGAAGGAAAAAAGGTTACGCAAGGAGAACCGGGAGCTAGATGAAAGACTACAGCGTGCAAACATGGCCGCCAAAATGTCAGAGTCCACAGTCAAACGTTTGGAGCAGGAGAACCAAGCACTAAAAGAAGAACAAAAAACTGTTAAAGCTGCCCTCAGTGGCATGCAAGCTGATGTGAAGCATGTGCATGGGCAGATAAATGATTTAGAAAATAACTTGGAAGCTTCACGTAAGAAGGAGAACGCTTTGCAAAGTCAGCTACAAACCAGTGAAACACAGTTAGATGGCAGCAAGAAGCAAATCAGTGAACTTGTAAAAAAAGTAAAAACATTAGAGAGAAATAAGAAGGAGCTTGAAAAGGCAAAAGTTGATGCAGAGGCGATGATTGCTAAACAAACAGAAATGATGGAACGTGTCACTTCTGAGAAACAAGCTATTGAAAAAGTACAATATGAGAAGACCACAGCCCAAGCCAAACAAGACCAGGAAGTAACTTGTAAACTTAATTTGTTAGAAGGGCAGTTGGATGTAAGTATGAAGGAAGTATCTAGGTTGCAAGCGGAGTTACTGGACTTAAGAGTGAAGGTGCAAAAAAGCGAAGAGGAAAAACTAAAGTCACAAGCACAACTGGAGATGACTGAGGCCCAGAGAGACGAGCTGAGGACACTGACTGAAAAACTAAAAGCTACAATCGAAGAGCTAAATCAGAAGCATGTAGCAGAGCTGGTGGAGTGCAAAAAGAAGGAAGAGGTGTTGATCAGAGAACGGGACAAGGAATTGGGCAACTGTGCTGAGCTGGTCTCCACACTAGCTGCTATACGCGAAGAGGTTTCCACACTAAAGGACGAAAATGAGCGATGGGTTTTAGAGAATAGTGAAATACGGGAAGGACTGCACAGGGTGAACACAGAGATGGCAGAGATGGGCATGACGATATGCAAACTGAGCGCTGAAAAGGAGGAAGCCAGGGAGCAATGGGCTACAGATGAGGTAAGGATAGAAGAGTTTGAAAAGGAGGTAGAGCGCTTTGGGGAATGCATGGATGAACTGCAAGAAGAAAATAAAATCCTTAAAGATGAGCTGGCACAGATGGAGAAACTGCCAAAACAAATGAAGGAGCTTCAGGACCAGTTGGAGAAAGCCAATGGCCAAGTACAAAGTCTGAAAAACTCCTGCCGGGAGGAGGTCGAGGCTGTGAAATTTCAGATGAGTTCAGAAAGCATGAATCATCAAGTAGAAATAAAGGTGAGACACAGGCTTCACTTGTGGCCTATAGTTACAGTGGAGGAAGGAAGTCTTTGATCCCTTGTTGCTTTTATAGGTTTGCCCATTGACAAATAAGTGAGCAGTCTATAATTTTAATGTCGGTTATTTTAACATTGAGATTTGAAAAAAAAAATCCAGAAATTAACTTTAAAGAAAATATATAAACTGATTTGTGTTTCATTGGGTGAAATAAGTATAATAAGAGGGTTCACCTCTAGCCAAAAATGACTTAGTACTTGGTGGCAAAACCCTTGTATGCAAGCAAAGAGGTCAGAAGTTTCTTGTTGTTGATGACCAGGTTTACCCACATATCAGAAGGATATTTTGGTCCACTCTTGTTTGCAGATCATCTCTTAATCATGAAGGTTTCGTGCCTATTGTCAGGAGCTTCAGCTCGCTCCATAGTTTTACTATAGGGTTAAGGTCTAGAGACTGGCTCGGCCACTCCACGACCTTAATGTACTTCTTCTCTTTCGTTGCCCTGACTGTATGTTTTGGGTCATTGTCGTGTTGGATGACCCATCGATGATCCATTTTCAGTTTCCTGGCAGAGGGAAGGAGGTTGATTGTAACAGTACATGGCTGTGGCCATCCTCCCATTGATGCAAATAAGTTGGCAGAAACACACTCCAAAAGCATAATGTTTCCACCTCCATGCTTGATGGTGGGGATGGTGTTCTTGGGGTCACAGGCAGCATTGTTCTTCCTCCAAACATGGTGAGCTGAGTTAATGCCAAAGAGTTTGATTTTGTTCTAATCTGATCACAGCACCTTCTCCCAATCACTCTCTAAATCATTCTGTTCACTGGAAAACTTCAGACTGGCCTGCACATGTGCCTTCTGAAGCAGGGGGACCTTGAGAGCACAGCAAGATGTTAATCCATTGCAGTGTAAAGTGTTACCAATGGTTTTATTAATGACTGTGGTCTCAGCTGCCTTGAGGTCATTGACCAACTCCTCCCATTCTAGGTTCTAGGCTGATTTCTCACTGTTCTCATGATCATTGAAACACCACAAGGTGAGACCAAGGTCAATTGATGGCCATTTTGTATTTTTTAAATTTTGCAATTGCACCACCAATTGCCTTAACACCCAGCTTCTTACTCATGGATTTGTTGCTCATTCCAGCCTTGTGCAGGTCTACAAACTTGCCCCTGACATCATTTGCTCTTTGGTCTTTCCCATGTTGGAGAGTTTGGAGTCTGATTGATTGACTGATTCTGTGGACAGGTTAAAACTGATGTCTAATTCAGGTGATGAGTTGATTAGGAGTGTCTGACTGGTCTGTGTCACAACACTTAATGGTTGGTAGGGGATCAAATACTTATTTCACACAAATAATATATTTGTGTGAATATGAATATATTTTCTATAATGTGATTTTCTGGACTTTATTTTTGATATTCTATCTCTCAATGTTAAAATAAGTCTACTACTAAAAGTATAGACTATTCATTTCATTGTCAGTGGGTAAACCTACAAAATCAGCAAGGGATTAATACTTATTCAAAATGATTCATGCTTATTTCCTCCACTGTATTGTCCCACTGTAATTTGTGTGAAGTACAACTGCTGCTTTTTCATTACAGAGTTTAACAGAACAACTCAACAGAGCGAAAATGCAGCTACAGGAAGAGCAGAAGAATGCCTCCAGTTTAAAAAAACATGTCTCAGAACTTGAGGTTAGTTTCACCATCACTGTAAAAAAGAAAGTCAAAGTGAAGGAAGCAAATGCATAGGATTAAGGTTTGTTTGTTAATATATATTACAAAAGTGCAAGTCAGCTATAGAAGGTCACAAGTTTAACAGATTGCCAGAATAATTGGAGGGGATAGCTTAAGGCCTCTTGTTCAATATGTTTAATATTTGACATTTAAATATTTTGTTGAGCTTGACTTTTCTTTTTAGCATTTGATAAATGCAATGGTGGGCAATTGTTCTAAATTATTTTGTATTTTCTCTCAAGGCTGTGAATGAACAATATTTGCAGCTAACAGGGGAGAAAGATGCGCACATCACCAAAACAGAAACCACAATTCGCGACAATGACACTGAGATACAGCAACTTAGACATGAAGCATGCAGGTAAGCTCTTTATACATTTTTATTTCTTATTAATTGTTTCTGCTCCCAGTACTCCATTTATCTTTGTCAATAAAGATTGTTTCAATTGACTGCATATAACCCAATAATGTTGTAATAATAATAATAGTAGGAATCTACATCTACTAGTGCTAAAGATGCCCATTTGGCTGCACAAGCCCTGTGTGAAGAATTAAAGCACAAACTGGAGATGGCAGAAGTCGACACACAAACCCAGATTTTGAAGATGTCCGCTGAGATCGATGACCTTAACCGAACTAAAATCACTCTGGAGGAGCGACTTATTGAGCTAATTAGGTATGACTAGTCTTTGTTTAAAAAGCCAAAATGTCATGGGTTTCTGTTTTTCTTTTTTAATGTAAAAAGTAGGTTAAATGCTCAAAATATAAGTTAAAACACTCAGAATATAAACCCACAATCTTTAAATGTCTACAAGACCTATCAGCGTTTTTGTTGGTTTTGATAATAGATGAAAAATAGCGCCACACGAGATAGGATTTGGAGCTGCTTATTTCAAGAGTGTGCACTGAATGTTTCAACAACTCACTGAGAAAATCAGTTAAACCTTGCATTGACCCAATCCACTTTTTGCATTCAATTGCCTACACGTCTTAGTTTTTTATTTGGTTTGTATAACTTAGGAATTATTTATGTTATAACATAACATCACTGTGTATCATAAATACTTTAGGAATGTGTTGTTGATAGGGACAAAGATGCTCTGTGGCAGAAGACAGATGCCCTGGAGTTTGAGCAGAAGCTGCGTTCAGAGGAGCGCTGGTGGCTCATGGATAAAGAGGCCACTCACTGCCTCGGCTGCCAGGGGCAGTTTACCTGGTGGCTACGCAAACATCACTGCAGGTCATATATTTTTATATATTTTCACTTTGTAATATATTCACTGGGAATACTAATACTGAATATTGATACGCCCTTCTGTAGATTTTGTGGTCGTATTTTCTGCTATTACTGCAGCAATAATTTTGCAATGACAAAACAAAGTGGGAAAAAGGAGCGCTGTTGTAAAGACTGTTACAATCAACACAATTCCCTGGTGGAGAAGTTCAATGAGGCAGATGTGAGTCCTTCAGAAGCCCAGCCTCCCTCACCTGGACCGGGGCCTGGGCTGTGTCCTGATGCAGCCCCTTCTACATCCACCCCCAGAGGCACAGGTAACAGCTGCAAATCACACAACTATAAATATTTTCTCAAAAAAAGACATTTGATTAGATATGTATTTATGTATCACTGTTTCAGACCCTACAAACAAGTCTGATGACGGAGTCTTTGACATAATCACTGAAGATGAAGTGCACAGAGTATATGACAGTGACGCAGCCTCTCAAACCACAGCAGGCTCCTTGGATGGTGAACAGGCTCCCAGACTGCTCAATATGTGAGTTTAAGGACTCAAGCTCTGAGGATAAACTGTCTCGGTTCAATTAAATGAAAATGCTATGCTCTCCATGCTGCTGTACACCAAAAAGGTCAAGAACATCAGTCTAGTTTTCAAAAAATAAAGACAAAATGTTCCATTACTGGTTTTGTTCTCTAATATATGAAGTATATCAGTAGTTCAGTATACAAGTAGTAATATTCAGGATCATGCATCTTATATTTGTAACTCAGTATGCTTGTAATATTCTGTATTTAATAAAAATAACATTATCTAGTACACTACTACATAACACATAGTTTATCTCAAACACACGCATGTATGTTACTTGTTTTGTATGAATCTATTTATTTTATTGAATTTTCCACATTTCAGAAGCACAGGTGATGTGACCCCAGAGGACGCAGAGGAACATATTCCCACTGTTCAAGATTCAGAGATTAATCTACTCAAATCTGGAGAAGTCACGTATGTCTGATGACCTGTTGCCCTCTTTGCAGTTGTTATAGTACATACATAATTACTTGTTTTTGCTCTAATCACAGGATGGCTATTCCATTCAGCATTGAAGACATTTCCCAATTTGGTGGCGGTTCCAGGGAGCTGTTTATCAAATCGAGCAACTATAGTGTGATAACTGTTACTGTCTGTGACTGTGGACCCACAATCAGCTGGATGTTCTCCTCTGAGCCAAAAAGCATTTCCTTTAGTGTGGTCCACCGAGAATCTACTGATGCTCCCGTAGAACAATCAAAGGTATTGACATACACAAGCTTTTTGCAAATTTGTTTTTGTTTTTGAAGTGCTCCTCTGTTTTTAAAGCCCGTTTATCTCAGATTCAGGAGAACTCAGCAGTGCCTGAAGTTATTATTTTTAGGTTTTTATTGCCACAAAATATAGTTTGTTTCCCTGGAGATGGCAAATTTTACAGGAAGAATAGGGTTTTAAATTATGCTGTATAGCTTTTATAGACACCCCCCTCTGAGACAACCTGTATGTTTGTCTTTTGAAAACATCAAACAGCTGCTGCCTGTAGCTGCTCACTAATCCATAAGTATACATGCCGTGTTTGAAATGTCACGGCTGTAAATGTACTTCAAAATTACTTTAAATATTTTATTTACTGCTATTTTAGTTTTCCAAGAGTTGTAATCAGTTTATCACAAATAATATAGTTCATGCTTTTATTTTGAAAAGTCTTGATGTACAGCCAGAAGAAAGGTGTAGGTTTCACAGAAAAGCAAAAGTTAATTTAGAAGTAGCACGCATGTCGTGTGGAGAAAACAAATAGAAACTATTTGTGATGGATTAAAAGTGTTCATTAAAACATTGCAATTATACTAGTCCATCACAAATTAGAATATCATGAAAAAGTTCAGAAAGTCAAACTCATATATAGACTCAAAGAGTGAAATATATCACAAGTTCATTTCTTGAATTTAAAAAAATTCTGTTTATCAGAAAATTAGAATATATAGATACATAAGATACATAAGATCAATTTTTTAAAAAAAAATGTTTTAAACAGAAATGTCAGGCTTCTGAAAAGTCTGTTCATTTCTATGCACTCAGTACTTGGTTGGGCATGAATTGCTGCATCAATGCGCTGAGGCGTGGAGGCGATCACCTTGTGGCACTGCTCAGGTGTAATGGAAGCTCAGGTAGCCTCCTTCAGATGCATTCTTGGCTCTGGTGTCTCTCATCTTTCTCTTGACCATACCTCAGAGATTCTCTGTGGGGTTCAGATATTGTGAGTTTGCAGACCAATCAAGCATAATAGCACCATGGCCAGTGTGCCATCTTTTGGTACCTTTGGCTTTGTGGGCAGATGCCAAGTCCTGCTGGAAAATGAAATCAGCACCTCGATAAAGCTTGTCAGCAGAAGGAAGCATGAAGTGCTGTAAAATGGCCTGGTAGAGGCTGCATTGACTATGGACTTCAGAAAACACAGTGGACCAACACCAGCAGATAACATTGTAGCCCAAATCATCACTGACTGTGGAAAATTCAAAACGTGTATTTTGTCCCTCTCCAAAGTCCAGTTCTTTTTCCCCACAGCCCAGGTAAGGCACTTGACATTGTGTCATGTCCCATAGGCTTCATCTGTGCGTCTCCAGCTCCAGTCCACTCCTTATGAAGCTCCTCCAAATTCTTGATTGGATTTTGCTTGAGAATCCTCTCAATGCTAAGGCCATCTCTTTTGCTGGTGCATCTTTTCCTACCACTTTTTTTCTTCCACTTAAGTTTTATGAATATGCTTGAATACAGCACTCTGTAAACAAATAGCTTCTTAAGCAATGACCTTTTGTGGTCTACCCTTGTGGAGGGTGTCAGTGTCCTAAGTCCAGTCAGCAGCCTTCCTCATGATTGTGTTTCCCAATAGCCTAGACTAAGAGACCATTTAAAATCTTAGGAAGCCTTTGCAGATGTTTCCAGTGACACCATGAATTCTCAATATTCAGCTTTTTCACAATACAGAAATTTTCTAAGACACAGAATTTTTGTTTTTCATCATCTGTAAAGCCACAGTCAAGATTCTCTTTCTAAACACATTCAAGAATGGCATTTACATTATGAAATCCTGTTTAAAGAGAGACCACTCTTACTGACTATATATGACCACTGTCCTTGAAAGCTTGAAAATCTGTCAAAATGGCCAAAATTGTAAGACCCAAAGCACAAACAGCAATATATCATAAGTTTATGAGTGTGAGGCCATAATATGGTGATCAATTACACAGCTCACCATTTTCACACCTTTATGTCTTTGATTTCAAAAGATAAGGTTCAATAGCTCCTCCCTAGCAGTGGAGATATTCCCCTTCATATAAAAACCCAGAAATTGCAAGTGAGCTTATCACATCGAGGACCACAGTTTCTATGGGACAAAGAAATGCATCTGCTGCGGACTTTCCCCTCGGTGATCGAGAGCTCAAAAAGAACACTCTCAAAAAGAACACTCAAGCTCATCAGACAAGCTGATCACGTTTTCATCATGGTACAAACTCAGTCCATAGCTCGACTCATTCCCTCGGCAAAGAAAAACAAAACAATATGCCACAGTACACCACCAGAATGAGACAAAGCCGGAAGTGTTATTCCTACAAGCCTACAAGCTAATGTCTATGCAAACTGTATCAGATTGATGATTTTCATAATAATGGTGGACTAAAGCATGAAGCGTGAAAAGTATCTTTCTTAACTTTATTGAAATCATCAAGTTACAAAATTGTTAATAGCTCACAATAAATCATGAAAAACTAAGCAGTATCATCATTTGAGTAATGTGTCCTAAACTAAGGTGGCACAGAGCAAAAGATATCTGATCTGCCGCCACAGCAATTAGACCATCACCATCGTTCACATATTGTGAAATGGACTTATGTTTATTCAAGCCATACAAGACGTTTATGGAAAAGACAAATAAGGACAATTCAAAATGTTCTTCACTCAGCTGCATCACTTTCATCATAATTTCAGAATGGATTATGCATTCCTAAGAACATTTTTGTCTGAGGCAATGGTTGTTGTAATCGGAGAGGACATGCATGCAAAAACATGGAGGCAGGTGCAGTTCTTCACAGAACAATTTTGGTCACATTGTAGAAGAGAATATCTTGCTAATGTTGCAACAAGGCAGCAGTGACAAACTCAAAAGTTGGAGATGTTTTTGGGATAAACGTGTAAAACGTGCAGTGAATGGAGATTAGCAAAAGTAAAGGACACAGTAATGGACAAGGAACGACTCGTATGAAAATGAAGATTGGTTATGGAGAAAAGAAGACTGAAAGGGACATTCTTCCTTACAGTTTCTGCTCCTAGAGACTGTCACCAGTCTCTAGAGAAAAAGCAACCAATGTTTTCTGACTATACATTACAAGTTAAAGTTTATTTTACAAGAAAGTTTCTATTCAAAGTATTGTTGATGAAAAGCTAATATGCAAACAATGGTTCATGTGGAAACATGGTCAATAAATTGTGAAGTGTGTTTATCTTGCATGTGTTTTTGATGCTACGTTGCTAATAAAGTATATTTTTTACCCAGATGGAGGTTTGTTAATATAATGCAACAAAAATTAAAAATGTAATTTTGTTTTGGTTCAGAGATTGTCAAAAGGTTAAAAATATGGTGTAATAATTCCAGTAATGATAATTCACGTAATGCCAGTAAAAGGCAAAACGGTAAATATCACTCACTGTAAGGGATAAATAACTGTATGTGTTTTTTGATTTCTTGTGGCTCTCACACTATAAGTTGTGAAACATCAGCTTGACAGAGCATCTTTCTCACCAGGGTTGTTACAGTACCAACACTTCCTGCTTTTGTTTCCATATTTCCTCTCACTGTCATTTACCAAACTCTTTTTACAGTAACTGTAAAACTATACAAAGTCCCAGAGTTTGCCCTCTGACTGAAGTGAAACATACTGACGGTTATAAAAATGTTCATTAATCTGTTGTTTTTGTTCTGCTTTCAGGTCCTGATTCCTCTCACTCGCTGTAACTCACATAAAGAGACTGTTCAGGGGCAGCTCAAAGTGCGACACCCCGGCCTCTACACCCTCATCTTTGATAACTCCTTTTCTCGGTACTGGATTTCACATTTGATTTTTTTACAATTCTATTATTTATTGTTGATCTGACTGGTTTATCCACTAATCAAAAATGTCCCCCACAGGTTTATTTCTAAAAAGGTTTTTTACCATCTGACCATGGAGCAGCCTGTAATCTATGATGGAAGTGACTTTCCCTGAAGCTACAAGTCGTGTCCCGCCTCACTGCATTATACACTTTATGGGAAATCTCAGGAGATCAGCCATAACTTAATACTGATATCATTTTAATAATTTGTTCTGTTCCATGTTATGATCCTGTTGGTTTACACATTTTTAATTGGGGGTGTTTGGAGCTTGTTTTATTTGAAGTCGTCAAGAAACTGAAAAATATTTAAATTGTAAATTAAATTTTGGTAATTGCATGTTGTTTGTGTTTTCCTCACCTGTAAGTCAGGTGAGGTTATTTAACTTATTTTACCCTGTGAAATAGTGAAATAGACAATTCAAAATTAGAAACTTGGTTTCATTTTTAAATTAAACTTTTTGCATAATTCCTACAGTGATCATATTAGGGTCATATTTTGTGTATTTTTGCATAGTGGCCAGATATATCAGTTTTAGCATACTTTTGCAATTATTAAGTATTTAACTAATCTTTATAGGCATTTGAGCAATATTTTGACCTTATATAAAGGTATTGAGATAAGTTTTAAAGATTTTTTTTTTTTGTGCACAGCAATAAGACTTCCACAACACTACTCAATGAAGGGCTTATATATATATAGATAGAGATATAAATATAGACAACATCGATAGATAGATAGACAGATAGATTTTACAAAGAAATGTAATTTTGATTGTCTTTCTCCTTTTTTTGATCAGAGTCTCTTCCAGCCATGTGGCTGTTTCTTTGCTTATAAATAAAGAGAGAAATACCGCTCTTTCTGTGAATACAGACCTTTTTCTTCAGTGGCGCATTTGGGGGCTGCATGCGTTGAACTTGAGCGATTTTGAGGTCTGGTTTTTAATTATTGTGTCGTTTTCACAGTGTTCACCTGATCTGATCGTCTCCATTCCCTCTTTAAACTGTTTTTACTTCAGTTGAAAACCTCCAATCAGGTAATTCTTGTTTTGTATCCCTGAAATCCTCCAGTCTGCTCCTCGCATTTACCATCACCTGTTCACTGCTGAAGGCGCGCAGTGGGGAGCTCAGAGAGCGGAGCCAGTCCACAGAGCCGGTCCACAGAGCCGGTCCACAGAGCTCAGCGCGCACTGGACTCATTTACGCTTCAGTCTGGGGCAGAAAACCCCACAGCAGCAGCGCATCATGCTCTTTCTCCGGACCACATGCATCTTCGTCATTTTGATTCTTCCACTAACTGTAAGTAAAGGGTAAAAATATGATCATTTTATGTATGCCGTTCTTAATTAGCCTATTAGAAGCGTTGTGCAAAACTTCAGTGTTATCTGAAGCATTCCTGTGACTTACTATAGAAGTTTGGGACATGGCAAAAATGGCACATGTCTTATTTTTATGCGCTTGATTTTCTGTGGGCTGGATTTGGCTGGAGTTTGACTGAGCTGAAGACGTGTTCCATTTGCAGTCAACAGGACAAAAAAACAATTTTTTAAACGAGGGAAAAATAAAAGATTTTCATCATCACTGAAATGTCACAGTACAGAGCTAGAAGCAATGTGATAATTAGGACTATCCAAAATTTGCCCCAGAGAGCATGATTTTGCATCTCATAATTTGGCTGTGGCAAGCTGGAATGAATGACAAGCAGCTTGAGTCAACAAAGGGAGTAAGCCCAGCTGGAATAGCCTCATTTCGCCTAATTGTGAGTTACCTCTACCTCTATTTTTTTAAGGTGCACTATGTAACTTTTCCAGAGGACAGCCACCACCTGCATTGGATCTACTTAAATAGATTGTTTCTATTTAGCCTGGAATGTTACACAGAAAGGCATTATTGCCATTTATGCAATTACATGTGTTTTTATTGCTCAGAAATACCTTGACAAATATGCATTTTTACTGTGTGCTTACCCCTTAACAGAGCTGTGCATTTGGTGTCAGCTGCTTGTGTCCATGGAGCTACAGACATTTACTGCTGAGAACATTTTAAGTAAAGCAATTCACTTTCCCATGGAGCTGAGCAGGTGGGAAAGTTGAATAGTGAGATGGTTAGTGCCAATTGGTTAACATTATATTTTCATTAGCCTACAAACAAAAGCTTTGAGAAAAATGTTCACCAGAAGTGTAAATCCATATTCTAATGAATAGTGTGTGAACGGTAAACATGAGGATCAGTGCAAATCATCTCTATACTAGGCTATTTATTTCTCAGCTCCGCAAAGTGCAAACAGGTGAGGCAAAGAAAAATGAGCTGCACAAAAATAAAATGGTCTACATATTGCCTTGAAAGAAATCATGTCCAAGTATTTTGAATCTCCATATTTCTTTCCTATAGCTTTTCTCTAAACGTGTTTAGAGAAGATTATCCCGGCCTCAGATGGAGCAAGTATATATTCTTTTTCACAATGGGGCAGACTATAGATGGGTACAGAGGGTGTCATCTGCTTGTGAAAATAGTAAGCAACATCTGCCAAGTGAGAGCCTTTTTGGGTGCTAGTTAGTGGATAATGGGTTTCACCTCTCAGAGAGTATTTTTACAGCACACTGCACAAGTCCAGAGAGCCCTTTGGCATTGCATTTAGTTTCACAGCTCATAGTACACTCACCTGAAATGCTATATTTTGATGTTTTTGGTTTTGTCCTTTTCTGTGTGGGAGTTTATGCCACATAATACAAGCTGAAATGCACAAGCACGGTATGCTCCCTCTGTGAACATTCAGGTTTACTTCACCTGATGCTTAACCAGACACTATTGAATGCATAATTGAGTGAAGATGCTCTTGAATACATATGTTCACAACATCTTTAACACTACGCAGCATAATGACTGACTGCTGTTACGGGCTGATGTCTGACAGGTGAAGGAGGCCAACACTCATTTTTCTCTGTGGCACTGATAAGAAGGACTATTATGCAAGTTGACTTGTTACGAGCAGAAAAGAGGCTAGAAAAGAGGCGAGCTTATTGCTTTGAGTGACTTTGATGAAAGCTAAGATCAATAAAACTCCCCCTGCAGTTGCAGTCATCAGTTGTCGATTACAGAAGTTGTTCATAAACCAGGAAATTGTTAACAGGAGACTTGACAAACAATATAGACATTTTGTTTGTGTAGTCAATGTAACATTACAATAAACTTACATTTAAATAACAAAACTTTTCTTTACCATTTGTACACTTACAACAACATACAACGTTGCCCCTTCAGTGCATAATCACAATCATTGATCAATTGAATGATCTTGATCTCCCTAATCGTTTCAGTCTCACATTATTTTATATCTTCAATATATTGGAGATTTTTATGACCTCATCAACAATAATTAGCTCTATTTGGTTGCTGTTTATAGTATGCTACATCTCTATTGACGAGGGTATACTAATAATGAAGGAAAAGCAATTAGTGGGTTGTCAGGAATCTATATTGTTATTCAATTCTTAAATTCTCCACTTGCCTTATGATGCACTCTGGCTTACAGCATCCTTAGCAGTTGTTTTTACACTTGTTTTTACCTTTCCTTATGTTTGTCTTCACTCAGGCTACAAGCAACAACAAATATTATGATAATAGGGGAAGTCAATGCACAGAGATGCTCCGATATTTCACAGAACAGCTTCAGGTGGATTTCTGAGTGGAAATTTTAGCACATGTGCTGATTCTCTGTCGTATATTTTTTCAGTATTTTACTGTTACACAATGCAGCTTTAACCTGGGGCTAATGAAAAGCGCTCAATACAGGGTGATCCTAAGAGAGTGTCTTTCTCCCATAGGATTCCGGTTCCTCAAGTTACTTTTCATTAATTTCTGCTGTTATGTTGACACTGCTTCTTCTTTGAAATAAGATCAAAGTAGCTGCTATATCCAGGACGATATATATTGTAATAATAGCACCATTGTCTTTTTACTTGTTGACATTCATCTCAATTTCCTGTCTTTTTCATTATCATTCATATTCTCAATGAGGTATAGTATAATCGTGCCCCATGACAGTCTGTCAGTATAGAACTATTACAGTGTGATTCAGTGTGTTTAATGCAGCTCCATGCACAAACACAGGCTGACTTTCATACTGGAGCGTTTCCATCGTGCTCGTGACTGACAGGAGGATTTAGCCAACAGTGAAGTGTGGACTAACATATAGATAGGCACCTTCCTACCCAACACTAGATCTATTAAGAAATAAAGGATTGCATGCATCTTTTGGATTTGAACTAGACCTGTGAGATATATTGCAATCGAATTTATATCATAATAGTCTCAATTAGCTCATCACAAGGACTGATATTATTTGGCTAACATCATTCCCTTAGACCCTGTAGTTTAAGTCTCTACAAACATTTAAAATGCATGTGACAAAATACACTGTTGTATTAGTTTAGCAGTTCATATTTCTGTCGTCTCTCACATGGTAATACTGCTGGACATGCTTAAAACTGGATCCCACTATGAACAGAATACTGCTAACTAAACAGAAATTGTGAACTGAATTGTAATCATGATGTTTTAAAAAAATTAGGTGTTTGATTTTGAAATGATTTTGTGAATGAGACCAATGTGCAAAGTGCATCTAAGCTTAGTCAAACTAACCAGAGAATCATTGCACCCCTGAAGGCTTTTCCGTGGTGCCTCAGACAGTGGAAAACTCAAAGGAAAGATCTATTATTGCAGTTAACTCAAAAATCGTTCAGGTTCAATCCTTATTCTATCCAAACATCTGAACACACATGAAACAACAACATTTTTAAATATAAACCATATTATTGGACCCTATTATAATTTACTTTATTAGAATTTAATAAAGTAATTAACAATTTAATATTACATTGAATATTATTATCTATAACTGATGCTAGTGACATTACGGATGAGTCACAGATTTGGACTGTAGACGATTAAAGACTAAACAAAAACCACCATGTATACAGAGAAGAACCCTTACAAACAACGTAGGACTAAGACACTGTTGACCAATTTGACTAAATGACTGAAGGACTACAGCCCTACTCCTCATATAATCACAATAAAATGAGTTTAGACATGTATAATGAAGACTTCCCATGCTCAGTCACCCATGCACAGCTGAGGGGTCTGACATTTCTAGTACTCTCCTAAAAGCTGAAAATGAGCTTGTAGGGGCAGGATTAACTATGGCAAAAGTCAAGATTTAGACTTTTACAAATTGTTTTATTTCTGTTGAGGAAAAGGTTTGTGATATTGTGAATCTGGACTGTTTTTTAAGCTGCTGGCATTTCTGTCACCTGAAGCCCCTGAGGACAGTGCCATTTCTGTGGCACAAAAACATCCACACCTCTGTTGTGCTCTGACTGTCAACCTCACCATCGGTCTGCTGTGTTTACTGCATTTATTATTTTGCATCCTTGATTCACTCTCTGTTAATCACTATTCACAGTATTTACAATAACCCAGTCATTTTTGGTGGAAGATTGATTTGAATTACTCTGACATAAATGTCAAGCCAAAGTTAAATGTAAATCTATTCTGTGTGTTTTCAGTCTCTGCTGGACAGCCCATTGAAGTGGCGGAATAGTTATTTAAGGCCTGTGCAATGGTTTGTGCGCTTTATAGCAAAAGCAAACCCACATCAATGTCTGGGCTGAACAACTTTATGTATGAGAGAAACCCGATGAATGATAATGTTGGAAAAACTATGGATGGAATGTGTCTTTAGTCCATTAGAATCCTATGGATTTCATAGTACAGTTCTTTCAGCACTGCTACAGTGATGTTGAAAAGACTCTGTCTCCATGTCTAGGCTTTGTCCACCCTTCACTTGGAGTGTGAATACATTTTTCAGCTCGCAAGAGATGAGCAGCACTGCCTTCAGTACATCGCAGAACACACCAACAAAAGCAATAACGGTATGATTTCCAGCCTCTGGGTTTCCTATTTACACCATGGTGTATTCAATTTTACTGCTGTACTTTTAGCCTCACACAAAAATGTCAAAATAATAAATATAGAGAAGATGAGTATGTTGTCTATTTACCATGTCTTGACACGCATTTGAATTTCTTTCAAAGGGTGTGTCCCCATGTGGGATGCTGTTGTCTGCTGGCCTAACGCAGTCATCGGGGAAACTGTCTACAGGGCCTGTCCTGCTGTCTTCTCACTCTTCAGAAATATCACAGGTGCTAAACTAAAACTAAATTGAAATAAAGAGGGGTCATCAAACAAATGAAAGAATTAACACAAATAAATTTGTGCAATATAAAGTTGGGATTTCAATTTGTTTTTGGAGAGTGCATTCTGCCCCTGACTTCTGTGTTGTTGGATTTGTAATGAGTTGGCATCCACACAACTGGCAGGCTTTTTTCACAGGACACTGAAATTTCATTATTCTTTGCTTGTTTTAGTAGATAGTCAAATGTTTAATTTGTTGCCTTAGGGTCGGTGGGCCGTAACTGCACCACTGGAGGGTGGTCCAAGCCATTCCCGCCGTACCACATTGCCTGCAGTGTGGAGGATGACCTCCCAGAGGTGAGCTCACGAGTACATCAGGAAACACTTTCTCTAGCAACATAATACCACAAGCTGTTTACACAGTTTGGTGCCAAGTTGAGCTAATGACCATAATGAATGACAAAAAATACAAATTAATGAACTAATGACAACTAATTAATGGATTGCTAAACTAATGCCAGCATTTATATTGATTACAATGTCGATATTTATGAGTTTCAGCTCCCTGTTTATAGGCAACATTTTGAGGATTTTTGACTATTCAAACTATTCTTATCGCTATGGCAACTTTGCTCATTTTTGTTCACTGATACCCATGGGAGCATAGAAATAGCCCTCAAATAGCCCTTAAAGTTGTTGTATTCATTTTGCAGAGAAAAAATAATATCTCAAGTTCAAAATTCACTGGAACATCAAGCTATTTTACCATAAACACGCTCCCTGTGAATGCAAAGCAGCCAACGGGCCCATCAAGTAATTGGCACAATATTGTGTTTCACACAGAGAAAATGGAGCACTATCATACCAAGTAATTTTTCGTTCATAATTATTGCTGAAACAGTATTTTATGCAATGCCACACCCTCTTCTTTTAATTGTCATATACATGGGAAAAATACTGGAAATTAATGTTGCACTTGAGTTGGGTTTTCATTTTAAAAGAGGTATTTGTTACAGTAGTTTATCACTTACACTGAAAATATAAACTTCTCTTTCAGTCTTCTTTTGTGACCACTTTAGAAATTAAAGCTATTCTGTCTCATTTTGATATATTATATTCAACTGCCCTAGCATGTCACATAGCTTTGATATTTGATTTGAACAACCTTTTAAGCAAATACCTTTTTTGATGTGCTTTCAGACCGAGCAGTCGTATTTTACCACTGTGAAGATCATCTACACCGTCGGTTACAGTGTATCTCTGACTGTGCTTGTCCTGGCTGTGCTTATTCTGATGCTGTTCAGGTTCGAATATATTACACTTGCAGATGGCCATTATTCAAATCAGGCTTAATTTACCAGAAACACACATTTTTGTGAGAAGATAAAGCAAATTTCAGTACACTCAGTTAACGACCTTTGTAATAAATGTCAGAGGAGGCCAGTGATTAAAGGAACACAGTAAGTGTGTAATGTGTTATCCTACTTTGTTTGAGATTCAAGTGGTTTACATTTGGCCTCCTAGCAGACCCCACACATCCACTCACTGTTACACTATCTGCCCAGTATGCAGCGCCATATGCTATTACAATGCACTAACAGAGAGTCACAAATCATTTAAATACTTTTTTAGTGAATCAGAAGTATATAATGCAATGATGTCAATCAACGATTCATTTTGAGTAAGAGAATGTAATAAACTGTGATTATCTGCTTAAAATATTGGTTAATGTTGTATTAACAGCCAGTTGACAAAATAAGGCTGTGTCATGAAACACTGGAGAAATTAGTCTGAAAGTTTCCCTTTAGTTTCAGGCTTATAATTTGTAGTGAGATTAAGACAGGCCTTTGTTAAACAACAGTATTTATGTGTGCTTCATTATGGATGCTGAGTGAGAATCAAACCTTGCTGCCTCATTTAGTAGGTGACAGAATGTCAAGAGTCCTTTGACCTCCTGATCCAGCTCTGGAGCTGAGAGACTCTCAGTTAATACTAGACCTGCTCGTGTCTTTAGATGATTGCATTATTAAGTCTTTTGGATAAACTTACTGATAAGGGAATCTTTGCTTTTTGTTTTTGTTTACTGAATGTTTATTTTTACAAAAGTGGATTTAATCTAGTCGATTTGTCCACAGAAAGCTGCATTGTGCCAGAAACTATATTCACATCCAGCTGTTCATCACATTTATCCTGAAGGCTGTTTCTGTGTTTATAAAAGATGCTACTTTGTTCTCCAGCGATGACACCAACCACTGTACCCTCTCCACAGTAAGATACAACACACTAAACAGTCCTGTTCTTATTATTGAACTCTTGATTACCTTTGGCTTGGCACAGCTCTTTTCTTGTACTAACTCTAACTCCTTAATTTTTTCTCCCATTGTTTCTTTTGTTTAGTTTGCCTGTAAGGCTTCTGTCATTTTCTGTCATTACTGTGTAATGGCCAATTTCTTCTGGCTCCTGGTGGAGGCACTTTACCTCAATTCCCTGTTGCTGTCATCGCTTTACCATAGCCGCTGCTGTATGTGGGGCTTCAGCTTGTTGGGATGGGGTGAGCACTATCTGTATGTAAGAGAAAATAACTACAAACACTACTTACAATAATGCATGTTTGTTTCTATACATTTCTATAAAAATATAATACATAATAATTACACAAGATTTTTTCAACTACTCAATCTTTTCAAACGTTTTCATCCAATGCTGTCGGACCATGCACTGGATGTAATAAAATGTGTCATTTGCTTTAATTGATCAATGTTTTCTATGGATTTGTTCAGGATTTCCCTTCATCTTTATTTCTCTGTGGATTGGATCTCGCATGTATTTCGAGGACACAGAGTTTGTATTAATCAAGACATGCTCATGTCATCATGTCATTTTATTCTAAAGAAATCATCTTTTTTGTATGGTTTGTTTGAAACAGATGCTGGGACATCAATGAGGAATCACAGTTTTGGTGGATCATCAAGGGACCTATTGTTGTGTCCACTGCGGTGAATAGACTCAATACATTTTTATTAAACAAGATTACACCTTGTTAAGCAGATGTATTTCTACATTTGACAACTTAAATGTGTTGGTGTATCAATTTGATTCAAAAGTGTGTCTGACACTGCCCTAATGCCTGTGCTAATTTCACACTTGTGCCCAGTATTCATGGCCTTTATTATTAGCATCAGCTAACAACAATGATTATGTTTTGTTGCAGACCAGTCACGGTCATGGTGATATGATATTAACATTTCTTTGTTTACAAAAGGTTAATTTTATGCTCTTCATGAACATCATCAGGATCCTAATTCAGAAACTTAATCCTCGTCTGATCCAGTTCAACAACTCCTCACAGTACAGGTAATCCTTGTGAGGACAGGGGTCAGGCAATCATATGCATGCACACAACATGCTAATGACAGGTTTTAACATAGAACACACAATAATAATAATGCACGGTGATATATTTACTCACTAGTACCAAAACAATATGGCCGTGTACTGTTTGGTTTGCCTACTTGCTGAAAATGCTACATGGAATTATCCAATTACACTCAGGACCTGCCTGTTTAGAGGAAATGTTTCAAATTACAATTTTATTTCACTCAGTTTGCAAATCAAATATTCTTTAACTGTACAACATTATGTAACACTATATTTTCAAAATCTATGATGAATATTTGATAAATATATGAATCCAAGTCTTGACAGTGTAAATGTATACAAGAATACGATGCATAATGAGAGTATAGGTAGTGCTGCTTGACTTGGTTATGCTGCATAGAAAAGTTAAGCTCACTCAAAACATCTGTTCTTATATTTAAATGATTTTATTATACCTTATGCATCTTCTTCATCATTCAAGATGTATGTCAGTTTAACAATTGCATACATAAATAAGTTGATCAGTTTGTTTCCACTGAAAGTGTCTTGTCTCTTTCTGGTCTTATTTTGGATACAGGCGTCTGACCAAGTCCACTCTTCTGCTCCTCCCATTGTTTGGGACTCACTACATGTTCTTCAACTTCCTGCCCGACTACTTCAATGTCAACCTGCGCTTCTGTATTGAGCTCTGTCTAGGATCCTTTCAGGTACTGCTGAAAGTACAAGCTGCATTTAGAAAGTATAATTTAATCATATAACACCACATACTTTCATAGTTTTCACATTAACAGTGTCATACGGTCATTTTTTATGTTCTCATTTTCCAGTGCCCATATTCTTGTTTTTAAATATATGTGTGTTTATTGCATTTTGTACAGTATATATATTATATGTTAAACTTCCCTTGTGTTTACTTTTACAGATTGTTAGTGACACTCAAAAGCGTGTCCCTGTTTACATGCTTAATGCTTTGTGTTTCTTGTCTGTGATGTGTACAGTTGTGTGTATGTATGTTTTTTCCTGTGCCTATTGGCCTGCTCATGTTTGTAAATGAGAATTGGTTCTCAAACATTTTACCTGGATCAATAAAAGTTACATAAAAAATAAAATAACAGGATCCACCAAGCTGACTGTATGATTTGATGACTTCTGAATAAATTATTTTTTCTTTGTTGCAGGGTCTCCTAGTTGCAATTCTCTACTGTTTTCTCAATCAAGAGGTCAGTGCAAGAATTCTTCATTCCCTATCACAATAATTGTTTATAGTTAATTGAGATAATCAAAGCCAGTATCAAATGTTGACGTGGTAAAGCCAAGGAGAATGTTTTTATCATGAGCTGTTGTGTCTAATAGGTTCAGAAGGAGATACACATGCAGTGGCTGCGGTGGCACGAGAGGAGCTATGGTGTGGTGTCGCCTGCAGCCAAGTGCAGCCAAATGGACACACCTTTTTAGGACCTCAGGCTGTCAGTGAGTCTTGTGACATATTATATCATCACCCTGTGTGCTCCCTCTTTCACATGTTAAAATAAGGCACAATATGTAGAGCTTTTATATCTCTATGTCGTCAGTAAGTGCATTGCTGTATAGAAGCTATTGATAGTTGTGTTTTTTCTGTATTATTAGTTATTATGACCACTTGACAACTGCAGAAATTTCAAGTCAAGTTAAAAATCAATACACACCTGCATAATTGTTGTAAATGTGTTATTATTTCTGTTATTTGACACTCTATTTAGACTGATGTAGCATTTGAAATATTACTGTTTTTACAATAGTATTATTTAATATTATAATTTTCTATTAAATAGTAATATAATTTATATTGTAAATACTTTAAATATTTATCACTGCTTTATAATGAATGGACAACGTGAGCTGACATTTTACTTCCTCTTCAGGTCAGGACTAGAGTGTTGGGTCTTGGGTAAGGAATCCACTGTAGCTATTTTGATTGAAAACATACACATACATAAACATACATAAACATACATACACATACATACACATACATACATACAAAGGGTCATGTCTCACTGGCCGGAGTCTATCCCTGAGTTATTGTGGGTTCTCTCAGGTACTGCAGATTCCTTTAAAGTCATGCTTTTGCTCAGTTAAAGGTGCCTACTCTTAATTGCTCCTGAAAATTAAATCAACATGAGCTAGAACCCCTCAGTTATGTTTCTAAAACTACTGAAGTTGTTGAGGAGGAAACATTGCAGCGCTATCTAGAAATTCTGCTGATTTGTAAATCCATGTAAAAGAGTGAAGCGTAAAACAGTGCTTGCTCAGTGCACACGTGTATACAACATGTCAATATGTTAATAAATTGTCAAAATTACAAAATGTATTTGTTTTTTTATTCCTTAACTCTGTAGGGAAGGTGTTTGTAAAGCCCACTCAGGAATAGTCCTTTTACAACATAGTCTTCTTTATGACCTGGAGTTCAGGGTTTTATCCTGGGGTATCTAAAGACCGTTCACGGCCTGTCTCCTCCCTCTCTCTCCCTCCTCCTGCTTCCTCTCTCTCTTTTTCGAGGTAATTTGGGATTTGGGGAGTGGGAAGTACAAAGTTAAACAGGATGTAGAGTCACTACTGCTGCATGCAGCCCCCCACACTGACAGAGCAGACTGGAGTTCGCATTTGGAGAAGCAATCAGAGCTTGGTGACATCTTGAAAACTCTTAAACCAGCTGTGGAGATACATACATCTGGGCCTGTAAATCCAAGAGGGGTGAGTTGATTCAATGCAGCTTTAACTGTTCAAGTTTTAAGGAAAAACAGTATGAACCACATCTGTGCTTTATTGAGTTGTTTAATGGAAACCATCCACATATGTGCAGACTTATTTTTAGTGTGACAATGAAGAAGGTTAAATGTTTGCATTAAGAAGTTATCTTCATGCAGCTGTTGAAGTGTTTCTATTGTTTCGAACGGACAGCCCATGGGCGAAGGTAATAAGAGGGCGCTCTTCTCTCATTTGCCTGCCTGGACATGCTGCTACATTACTGCTGTGCATGAAGATTCTTTAATTAGGCCCACTCAGCTGTAATTGTTTCTGCTCTCAATAGTAATGAGAGGGCTCGCGGCTCATCTCTGTTAAAACAGATTCTGGTGATGAATCACCTGTGGACTCTGCTGTCAGCGCTGCTCCTGCTCGTGTCCTTCTGTCAGCCTCTGAGCCCCGAGGAGAATGAAGTCTTGAAACCCCCTCATGTCACCCAGAGCCTGGTCAGTGAAACACTTAACACCTTGGGTTAGGGTCATGTACATTTGAATCATCCAGACTAAGGGTGTGTTAACACTTGCACATAGATTACATCAAAATTTGAACTAAAGTAGGACTAATTTGGAACTAATCCAGGTCTAAACCAGGCCTAGGACAGGACTCAATGAGGACAAGTGCAAATA
The DNA here is from genome assembly GCA_000787155.1 of Scartelaos histophorus. NCBI lineage: Eukaryota > Metazoa > Chordata > Actinopteri > Gobiiformes > Gobiidae > Scartelaos > Scartelaos histophorus. The sequence goes on along the minus strand of JACN01039828.1, from coordinate 1,015 downwards.
CACCCTAAATCTCCATCTGCAATACAACTTTCAAATGGCTGGATGCTTTTCTTTTTAGTTGGTCGGCAATGCTATTGGAAATATTAGTGAAACTTCAAGCCAAACATCTACCACTTGTAAGTTATTTTAACCGTGTACTTTTCATGCTTTGGGACTGTCTAATGAATAATCTATTATTAGCTCCTCTTGGGAACACAACAATGACTGAAGTTCAGCAATCCACTCCAGCATTTTACTGTCCAGGAAATCAAATCCCTCTGGAGAACAGCACAGAGTGTGGCTGTCCACTCCACCTGGTGAAGGACAGGGACAACTGCTCCTGTCCTCCAGGCTTCACTCTGGTTGATGATCTGGTGGAGATGGAATGTGAAGGTAGGACTTTACTAATGCACATTTCTTATATCCTTTCAATAGCCCGGACAGAAGTAACTTTTTTAAAACTAAGATATTCTAAATGAGCACCCTACTATTATACTGAGATATAATCTCATACATAATGCGTGGTGTTTATTAAATAGAACTTTCCTCAGACCATGGAGTAAAATTAGCCTAAAGAACTGTGTTGTGCACACTCTGTTATGTTGTGGGAAATGGACAGATGTGGACGAGTGCAGTGAAGAGGCATCTGGCCTGTGTGGTCCCAATACCATCTGCAGTAACACCCCTGGGTCATACTCCTGTAGTTGTCTTCGTGGTTACTTGATGGGAGCATCAGGATGCCAAGGTCTGTTTGTTTTGTGAATGGTAACATAACATTAGTGTAACAGTCATCTTGTTTTCTGAAATGCAGATATTTGTTTCTAATGCAGACATAGATGAATGTGAACTGACTAGAGTGACGGGACTGCAGGCCTGCCAGGGCAATGCGGAGTGCAAAAACACTATCGGTTCTTTCACCTGTTTGTGCCCTTTGGGATATGTAATGGATATAAATGGAAAAGCCTGTGTTGGTAAGATGGCCAAGAGATCACATTGGGATCTGTCCATCCCATAGACCGTATAAAAGGATATATAT